>JNEK01002869.1:0-31702 GCA_000697295.1 Mucor indicus B7402
CAACTTTAAAAAAAAAAAAAAAAAAGTGACTTATTTGTTGTACCTATTCCCCTTTTGAATTTTTGAAAAAAATTATACATATAAAAACACAAGAGTTGAAAATGTATTCATTTACAACCGAGAACAATACAAGTAAAGAATATCAAAATTATACGACATTATCTATCATACCACCAAGCAATTGTATAGCAACTACCACGACGTCAACTATTAGCAACATGAATAGTCACACACCCATTTACACAGAAACTATTTATAATACGAATTCACATCGCCAGGAACCATTATATCCCTTTAATGACATGTTATATTCGCTAGAACAAAATAATGCTACAAACAACACCAGTCATTATGCTAGCTTTGAACAGCAACAGCATCAGTATAATCAGCAGTTTGATTTACAGCAGCATTATAGTAGCCATCAGCAAAGTTACAGTCTACCTCCGCCCCCACCCCTTCCTTCTCAACAGCAACAACAACAACAACAACAGCAGCAGCAGCAGCAGCAACAGCAACAGCAACAGCAACAGCAACAGCAACAGCAACAGCAACAGCAACAGCAATGGTCTTACCCTCAATATTACTACAATCATTCACTACCACCACGTCATTCTCCTCAATCTCATATTCATGATAATAATACTTCTACATTATACACATTATCTCAAAACTCATCAAATCATTCCTTACCATCTCAAAGTACAAACACAACATCGACAAAAGTGACACAACCAAGACCTCGTATAACTACTTCTATATGGGACGATGAAGCTACTATTTGTTATCAAGTAGATGTCCGGGGTATCTGTGTGGCAAGACGTCAAGGTAAGCACAGAAGGATGCACGATCGAATTGTTTCTAAACTACCACTCTTTCATTTTTAGATAATGATATGATTAACGGTACAAAATTATTGAATGTGACTGGTATGTCTCGAGGTAAACGAGATGGTATTTTAAAAAACGAGCGAGGAAGGGTGGTTGTCAAAGTTGGAGCCATGCATTTGAAAGGTGTTTGGGTTCCGTATGCTCGGGCAAAGTCATTGGCCATACAGTACAACATCCTAGATCAATTGCACCCCTTATTTGTAGATGAACCCGCTTATTACTTTTACCAGCAGCAAAATTATTTGACGAATACTAGCACTCCTACCACTTCTTCAACGAATCCGCCTATCTATTTACAGCAGCAAACAGCAGATATGTTATATCAACAGTTACCAAATGTACCTCCTGTTCCTTCTATGATACCTTATTATAATCAACAAGAAACAACATCAACCACTACTAATACAACTACATTATCCCCTCATTCTTCGTCACTCACTGTAATGTCTTCTTCTTCCGGAAATCTACCACCATTTTAAAAAAAAAAAAAAAGCTGTAACACACCCCCCCTTTTTTTGCTGTTTTTTTTTGAATGTACAGCGTATGAAAAATAAATAAAAACTTATTGGTTTATGATGCCCCCCAAATAGTAAACAACTCCATAAATGTAACAGAACTTTACGTAATACTTTCTAAGCAAGATGGAGTATTTTTTTTATAAGAGATTTTTATTTTATTTTAAAACAAGCAAACTTAATACAAATGAGGATTGATGATATTTACAGGAGTCATGTTAGAAGGATTTATAATGGGTATCACTCTTTTCTTTGGAGAAGAAGGTAAAGAAGAGCTCTGAGAAGCAGGTGAAGTTTGAGGAGACAACCTTTGCTGTATACGCTCACAATGTTCCAGAACTTGACTTGAACATTGAACAGGGCAGAATTCAAAATCATCATAGAAATTTCGAGCTAATTCATGTTGTGCTTCTAATCGATTATAATACTGCTGATAGTAATATGGGCTCATAATAAGAGAAAAAGAAAATAAAGGAAGAAAAAAATCATATCGAGAAAAAATTTATAGTTTTTTTTTTTTTTTTGTTATGCACCTCTTCTTAACCAATAAATCCATTGTAAATTAACCCACTCAAGGTATAGTTCATTTTTTTTTTCGGAGTTGTACTTTCGATAACAGTTTTAGTACATTTGCACACACTCTTCTTTACTTGCTTCTTCAAAACAAGCGAAGGTTCGAGAAATGGGTTGTAGAATCAAGTGATCCATACGCTGGCACTAATACAATTTTGGGAATATCATTTACACAAGAAATAAAGCTGTCACTGTTTTTATAAAATATAAATGCTGTTCAGTGAAACAACAGGAATCTTGACAGTTGAATATAATTGGTTTCATTTCGGCTTCTTGTCTCCTTTTGTGCGGGGAGCACTCAATAGAACATAAAATTTAAGCTTTTTTTTTGTGGTTTCAGTTTTACAATGTTGCTAGAACCTTCATTTTAGAAAAAAAACACTGCTGTACATCACGTTCAGGAACAACGTTCATCTCCTGAAGAATAAGGTTTTCTTGTCACAAAACGTTTGAAATTTGTTGCCATAGCAACTATTGCCTTTTTCATAGTCAGTATTCTACCTAAAAGGCAGGATTAGACAGCTGTATTACATTGGCTGGGAGAAAATGAATTTTTGGGTCAACGCACAGACTTGGTGGCTGTGATACTGAAGCACAATAAATACACTTCTTTTTCTACATGCAGATCGACAGTGCGATGTTCGATTATTGTTGCAATTTTTTTTTTTTTTTTTTACTGTATTTGCCTTATTGGAAATATGACAAAGACGAAACGTCATTATTTTAATGTAGATCTTTAACTACTGATGTTCCTCCATTTTCCTTGTCAAACCATTAGAAATTTGACTATACTCCAAAATGCTGATTACTAAGAATGGGCGTATTATTACTGAGATACCTGAACCTCTACTGTAGTTGGGCAATAACCATTAGACATGGCGGCGAAGATAAAAATGAGATTAAGGAGATTTCTATGTATATTAAGAAATTCCTCAGATAAACACGCAACTTTGTAGAAAAGCATGAAGCTCGGGCATTGGACTTTGTTGATGATGCCCATAACAGTCTATTATATGTTAATCTATTAACTTCAAAATACTTTGTACCTTTAGAGTCTTGCAATTCTATTAATTTGGAAAAGGTAAACTAGTTACTATATTTACGAGTATATGCAAAAATATGCATTCTTGAAGCTCACGATTAAAGACTCGCTCATCTTCTTACTACTGCTGGCTGACCTTATTAGAAGCAGTTCACTTCGATGGCTATCTATGTCTTTAGTTGATCCCATAAAAATACAGCAGCGACATTGTTGTTCATTTTCAAATATGTATAATGCTATTCATCTCAAAAAAAAAAAAAAAAAATAGTGTGATAAAACATGCATTGCAACTAGTCAGTTGATAAACTTTTTTTTTTTTTAAGGGAAAGCCGGACTCCGAACTTTCTAATATGCTCTATTTATTTTTTGGTTGTATCGGTAGTTACTGATGCTGAAGTGAACTATTGTGAATTATGTTGTAAGTGTGAATTCCACAATTCGGAAAAAGAGGGTTCTTGAATAGTCGCTGGTAGAAATGGAACGTTGCCAAAAACAGCCCGCCATAAGGAAAGAAGAGTGCAACCCATCAGTAGGTCAAAAGAAATCGATGGAGCCATGGGGTAATTCTTCCACGTCAAAGGCGTGATTTTCAACAATGAAATTGTATCTAGGATGTGTTGAGGAGAGAAAGTATCATCTGGGAAAAAGAGAGGCACCATATGTTGCCACACTTGAAGTCTGGGAGGACATAATACCAAGAAGTGTTGAAGGTCATCGACAACTTGGGGACAGCGCTTACAATGGGGATTAGTAAAAGCACTGGGAATAAGCCTGTTTAATCATTGCTGAGTAGGTAGGCGGTGGTGAAGAGCACGAAACCGAGCAGTGCGAGCAGAGTGGGTAGAGGTGTTCGCCAGAAATGTTTCCTTTGGAAAAGAGTCAAAAGTCAATCCAATTGTACTGCAAAAGTCATTTTACGTAGATAGTTGCCCAATTTTTTAGGCGACGCTAGAATTTCTTGTAGTAGAGGGAGTTGTGTGGAAACAAGCGGGTACAGAGAAGTAGATTGCGACGTGTTGTAATAATAATACTTGTGCCTCAAAAGAGAATTTGTTAGTAAAGTACACATTCCAGAATTTTCCAGATAGTGATGGGTATTGTGATTCGCGGACATTTTTACCTCTCAAAGATGGTGTAATCGGATTGTAGTAGATAAATAAATTTTGTACACGTAGTTTGGAATATCCCGAATTATTATGAAACGCTGCGTTAAGTTTGTCTTTGGGGGGGGGAGTAAGTGTGGTTGTTGCATTTGTCGGCGAACAAAGGAAGTCGGCCAAATCCAGTTGTACAATGGTCGATGCGGATGGTACTGAGAGCCTGGGGAGAGAGCCAGCTAAGTCAAAAAGCAGCTTAAAGGCGCTAGTAAGCAGCGCTATAAAGTTTTTGCGTCTTGAAGGGAAAATCAAAGGCCACAGGAAACAGGACGAGTCACCAGAAATAAGACATAGTCCATATTGGATGTACGGGAGACTCGTATGGAGAAAAGAACTGCGGTATGAGCTTTCTTGGTTGAGAAAATTCGAGGGAAGGATTAAATTGGCTAGCCATCGCCATTGTATGATTTATTGTTGGACAGAGAAATCAAGTAGACCAATACCACCTTCCTTTTTACGAGTTACCAGGTGGTCATAGCCAACACGAGGGAAACAGTGACTATTAACGAAAGAGCTACAAATACCACAAACACGTTGAAATTGGGCTTCAGTCAGTGGCAATACGCGGAGGACATACCACAATTTAGAAAGCAAGAAACTATTGAGGACCTTGTGCAGAGAGGTTTCGAGTTGAGCGATAAAAAAGGAGAGAGGATGGTTCGGGGTTTCATTCTAGCCTGCCAAAAAAAAAAAAGCGTCCCAATTTAGAAATCATCGTCACAATCCTTGTTGAAAAGTTACAGGGTAACGAAGAAGGAAGGGCAAAATTTGAAAGGTTTGGTTTTCTTTTTTGACATTAACCACCCACTTGTAATAATTAATAATGTTGTGTCGCTTAAGTCAGTCTAACACCGGGCGTATTGGTAAATTAAATTGAATAAGATGAATGAAAAAAGCCACTAACATTTATTTTGGAAATAAAAAAGTTTCAAAGAACACCCCTTTGCTTTTAAAGAATGAGTTCCATGTGTCTGCAGCTACATTCGCAAAGAAGCACCCTAAGCAAGTCAAAAAAGAAAATCTCGCCAAGAGAGCAGCCAAGATCGCCGAATTCGAACGCACCAAGCCTTCTGTGGTTGTGTCCAAGCCTGCACCCTTTTTCAGTATTTTACACACACCTGCTACTGCCTATTCTTCAACGAACGATTACCAACACTTCTTGACTAAACAAGATGCCGATTTCTTATTTGAAGAAACACCCAAAAAGATGGTAGAGTCCAACGCTATGGCTGCTGTTGAGGGTATGGAAGAAGCTTTAAAATCAGAACAAGTCAAAGTGGAATCATTGAAAAAGATTGTCAGTCTTCAAAACGGAAACGCTAAATCAGTTCAAATCTGGAATGTTCATCAAGCTATTGATTGGTTTAAAAGAAAGGAAGGTGATACCGGTAGCCCTGAAGTACAAGGTAAACACACAAACTTACAGGATATATAATCGTTATTTAAAAATCATTATAGCTGCTATCTTAACTGTACGTATTCATAACCTCAACTCACACTTGAGTCAACACCGCAAGGACAAGCATAATTACAAACAGCTACGCAACATGGTTCATCAACGTGCAAAGATCCTCAAGTACCTTAAATCAAAGGATGCCAATAGATATTTCAAGTGTTTGGAAGGTTTAGGTTTAGAGCCTAGAGCTGTCGAAGGTGAAATTACTTTGTAAAATGGGATATATACATATGTTAGAAATCAAATAAAATAAAAAAAAAAAAAGGGACATTTATTATTGTAGATTGAAACAAAAAAACAAGTCTTTTATATATTAAAGAGGTTGCATACGGTTCTTTGGATTATCCAGTGACCTGTGGATAAAGAAGTGCAATATATACACAAGAACGTGTTCTCCGATGAGCTCAGTTGCAATTTTGCATACTTGGTTATGTTATAGTTGGTAGTTTCTAAGGTACAATACCTAGATTCAGATCGAGATAGTTGTTTGGGAATCACACGCATTGTATGTTTCCCAGAGTATAATCTTACATAAACAGCTGTTAACCCTCCCACTACTATACTTGCATCAATCAAGGACGATTAAATTGATATAATAGCTCAAGTAAAACAGTAGGGCTTCATACATACTTTTCATGTGGGGATTGAGAGTGGAACATTAAAACTTCTGTAAGACTATTAATCCATGAAATACCTTGGTTCCTTGTTGCGTAATAGCCTTTTATATAGTATATTGCACAGAAAAAAGTTGCTGATCTTTTTACCGTTGTTTCCTTGGAAAATGGGGCTTTCTATGGTCCCAGTATAGCCTAATAGGCTTCAAAAATTGCAAGTATATGTGTATGTAATGACCAATCTCCTTGTTAGCACTGAGTTCATGTATTCCTACTGTCTTTGAAAAGTAAAGTGTGATGTGTTTAGGCGCGAATTTAAATATTATTGGCTCAAATGCCATTTTTTACGTAATGATTTGCAAAAGGTTATGTAAAAACGCACATTGTCGTGCAATTGAAAAGTGATCAGGATATATACAAAAAAAACGAGGCTTGGCGATTATGATCGCCTCGTATTGCACGTCATCATGATGATAAGTTGCTATTTGAGAGAAGAGCCTCTTTTTTTTTTTTGTATGTATTACTAATGTGGTCGAAGTTTTAATAAAGTTCATACCCTTTTCTGCCTTCCAAATATAAATTTACAAACAACATCATGATTCTTTCTCGTCTTCTTCAAACTCGTTCTTATTTTACGAATATGATTGTAACTCCTGTCAAGTGCCTCCAAGACAAGTAATATGCATGACCTATTATACGTAACTGATAAAACTGAAAGGCCCTTTTTTTCTTTTCTATAGCTACTCATACCTTCTTTTAGACGAAGCTACAAAGAAAGGTAAAATTAGATATAAAAGTTGCTCTAGTTACTGATCTCTTGACATTATGTAGCTGCTGCTGTCGATCCAGTTGAGCCCGACAATGTTTTAAAGGCATTAGAATCATACCCAGATTACACTTTGTCAATGTAACCTTGAAATCCAAACAAGCTCATACACACCGTTCACTCAGTCTCTTTTTTTTTTTTTTTTGTAGGATTCTCACTACTCACCACCATTACGATCATGCCGGTGGCAACGCTGATTTCTTGAAAAAAACCAAGAGCGATCTCAAGTGTTATGGAGGTTCCGATAAAGTGAAAGCTGTTAATCACATTGTGAAAGACGACGAAATTATCCAGTTGGGCGATATTAGCATCAAAGCCATGACAACAGGTGGACATACTTTGGATCACATCTGCTATTACGTTGACTACAAAGGTGAACGTGCTGTTTTCACGGGTGATTGTCTTTTTAGCTCGGGATGTGGTCGCTTCTTTGAAGGTACTCCCTCAGACATGTGGAATGCGCTCTCAAAGCTCCTGAAGCTTCCCGAAGACACAAAGGTGTACTTTGGTCATGAATACACAGTGAGCAACCTCAAGTTTGCCGAATCAGTCGAGCCTGACAATAAGGATATTGCTGAAAAAATGAAATGGGCTAAAGAGGTTGGCATAACAACTCCTTCTACCATTGGAAACGAAAAATTGACCAACCCTTTCATGAGAGCTAACTTACCCGAAGTGGCTAAACTTGTAGTAAAGAAGCCTGAAGAAACTTCTGTGGTCGATGTATTGGGAACACTTCGACAAATGAAAGATAATTTTTAAATTAATAAAACAATTGAATGCAAAAATAAACGGATTCCTCGACAATATTTGTTGATCAGTGATTTAGAGCAGCTTGTGAGCCATGAGAAACAAAAGAAGGGGATCTCAGTTTTGTGATAATACACTCAATTCTGTTCTTGCACTCGGTAAGGAACATTTGACAAGTCAAAAATGTTACACTGAAGAAGAGGATAGCAATATAAAACAACTTAGAATGAAAAAAAGTTCAATTTATTAAGTTAAATAACTTAGAACTTGGAGAAAGACTTGGAGGCAGACTTAGCCTTGGAGACCTTGATAACGTTGAAACGAACGGTCTTGGAGAGAGGACGACATTGACCGATGGTAACGACATCACCACTATAATAAATACAAATTAATATGGAGTCAAAGGCTTGGTGGAGCCGCTACCTCACCAACTACCTCGTCCGTCAATAAACACTTTTTTTTTGCGCTCCCCCTAAAAAAGTAGAGCAACAGGAGAATAATAAGCCACAACAAAAAGTGGTAACTTGTCAATATATAAAAAAAACATTTCCCTTGATGATCTCGCCCTTTTGTATATCAAAGGAGAGATGGAGCGCAAATAGAATGGTCATTCTTGAACGGAACGGGAGTGGTATGATAGCGTCAATAAAAATTTTTTAAAAAAAACACTTACGCTTCAATGGCAGAGTTATCGAAAGCAGGGGAAACGTGAGCAGAGATGTTCTTGTGACGCTTTTCGTAACGGTTGTACTTGGGAACGTAGTGAAGGTAATCACGACGAACAACAAGAGTACGCTTCATCTTGGTGGAAACAACAACACCAGTGAGGATACGACCTTGAATGTTGACTTCACCAGCGAAAGGACACTTCTTATCGATATAAGTACCGGTCTTGGCTTCCTTGGGAGTCTTGAAACCATAACCAACTTCCTTGTACCAACGTTGGTTACGCTTCTTGGCGTCCTTGGAGTTTTGGAAGATACCAGCTTGCTTTTGGAAAGCCTTTTCGGTCTATTAATAAGAGTGGGTTAGTTTCTTTGCTATACACAACATTTATTGAAGTAACATACTTGGTGATCCATCTTTTAATGAAGAATAAGTAGAGGAGGAACTAAAATTGGTGCAAGTGGTTTTTTGCTTTTTATTTACGGACAGGTAAAAAATTTTTTTTTTGTTTTGAGCAGTCACCAACTATTAGGATTGGACAAAGGGACAGCCACAAGAAACAATAGAAAATTAAAATGATGGATCTTCAGTTAGTATAAAACTCCTTATTTAAGTATTCAGGGAAGTATTGTAGAGAATTTTGAAAGAATTCTTGCAACTGTTTAATGGGAGCAACGTCATTTCATTTAATTGCCCTGAGCTGAAACGTTTATACAGATGTTAACTGAGCTTCTATCAGTCAACCCTTGAATGTCTTCCAAAACGTTTCAATGAGAATGAGCTTTAGAGGAAAAATTCAGCGGCTAGAAATTTAACTAAAATTGTTTCATCTGTGGACGGCTCTGACACTCATTTATACATGTAAGCCTCTCCTAACAAATGGATAAACTAAAGAACGTCTTTCTCTTTTTTTGTCAACATGTCAGAAGCTTGTTCTGTCTGGAACAAATTATGAAAACCTGTCATTAACACCCTTGCTTGCTTCCACTACTGTACATTCTCTCTCCTTTACCTCAAGCCAGCTGGTATAAATTCCATTCATTATGCTGAAGAAAAAAGATATTAGATGCTCGTATCGTAAACCGAACTTATTCAGCAAAGACAGCATATTCTCTTTTATGAGCCGTTTATAGCTAATAAAAACTACTATATACACTGTCTTGTCGACTTCTTGTTGTTCAATTAGACTCAGTCGTGTCTCCGTGGTCGTGGTCATGAATGGAGTTGAATCTGATGGGTTTACTGTACAAAGAATAACGGCCATTTGTGTGTCGTAGTGGCCTTTCAATACTTAATAAGACTCTTATAAGCAAAAAAAAAAAAAAAAAAAAAAAAAAAAAAAGCAACTCTTTGAAGCATTTAACACATTTCGCGACTTCACTTCGTCTATATTCGTATTCTGTGACTCTGAGAGAGTTTATCACATTATCCACTTCCGCTTTGGGAACATCTTTTACTTCTTGTTTTTCTTTCCCACTGCTAAAAAGCATTCGTACTGGTTACATTAAAATAGTGTTTTTAGAGCATCTGTACCGGTTATACATTAAATTTAAAAAACGACCTGTACTGGTTACATTATCAAAAACACTAAAATAAAATTTTCTTGTGTGAAGCTGTAAAACGAACTATATAGTAGTCAACAGCTCTCTTATGTTGATAAGATATTCCTTTTCTTTATCCGTCCAATATCCTGTAGTTGACAATATCACGCCCCAAACGATATTCAACGCATACATGTGAGTGGTCAACTTAGGCTGAGTGATGTTGGCTTTTTGAATAGGCAACCCATTCTTGTTCTTAATATTGTGTATCCACCTAAAGCAAAGTTAATTCCCATTACAGTATTAGTGATGACGCTAAAACTGTAAGAAAGATCTCTCTGCAAACACCCTATTTGTAATAACGCCTCCCTATTGAGGGTATGATTTTAGTCATTTTTCCTAAAAGACTGACAAACCGTCTACAGGTTCTGTGATTCAGTTGCAAGGCTTGTCAAATCCTGCTAGTCACTTTGTTCAACTCTATTGTGGGACTGTAATATTCATTGTCTTTAAGTTGAAAGAGAATTCGAGAAACTCTTGCTGTTGAGAATACAAATGTTAAAAGAGAGTATATGATGGTATTCGCCGAAACTTATTCAATGTGCAATAAAATATCCTATATAATTTGAGTCAATTACACTAAAGGTGGGCTAACACATAAATTTGCTCACCCCTTCCAGTATTCATCAAATCAGCCCTGAGCATTTGACTAAAATCAAAGCATACATAAAAAATGGTCATATTAACTAAATAGCACCCTTTCTATTTATGCTTTATCACTTATATGCTTTATCTAATTTTTTTTTTTTAACCGCACCATGCATGTAGAATTTCGCAAGACGCTCAAAGGGGAATTTCAAGTCGGAAGCGAGTCTATACCTATTTTTTTTTTTTTTTTTTCGAATTAGATTAAAGTAGAATCAATGCCAATTCGTCACTTTGATAGTAAGAAAACATCAAGAACATGACAGAAAAAGAGAAATACTTATATATATATATATATATATATATTGGGGGAGAATAGTATTCACGGCCGAACGTCGACTTATTCAAACATCTGCATTGAACCAACTTAAAGATACAAGACTCGGTATCGATGGTAATTATTGGATCCGTAAAATTGTAGCCAAGGAAAGTGCAGTAGCTGCCATGGGTGGTTTGCCTCTCAAGTTAGAAGCATCCATTGAAAAAGAATTAGAGGGTTTAAAGTAAAAAGTGTAAACATGTTTATTCAATCGCGTCCCCCTTTAATCATTTTATTTTTAGGGCTAGTGGTATTCAACCAGTATTTGTGTTTTCTGGGTTGTCTATTTTACGTAAAGATAAGCCTTTCTCCATAGAAGATACTCGACCTAGTCATAGAGCAACTGGATGGGATTTCTATGATAGAGGAAAATTAGATTTGGCAGCAAGTAACTGGGGTAGCAGTAGTAGTATTCATTCTGCTGAATTATTAAATGCTGTACTTCATATTTTGCACAAGAACAAGATTGAATTTATTCGTGCACCTTATTCTTCTTGGGCTCAGGTAAATAAAAAGAGGATAGTGAGAAATTTCTTGTCACTAAAGGCATCTCTATAGCTCGCATATATGTACACGCATCCTAAACAGATTGTCAATGCAGTTTGTGGTGGATCTGAATTATTGATGTGGGATATTGATAAGATGATTACAAGCATTGATTTTGAAAAAGGCAATTACCACTGGGTTAGTAAAAGAACAGTGCTTCAGGATTTACGTGTATCAGATGAGCAATTTCTGGATATCTGTATTTTGGCTGGTTTTGAATACTGCCCAAGCTTCCCTCCACTTAATACATCGCGTGTCAGCTTTACTTTTAATGGTAAATAGATAGAGAAAAGTGAAAGCCACTTCTTAACCATCTTTCATTTAGGCGTGCATGATCTAATTAAGCAACACAAAACTGGGTTTAATGCTGTCCAAGCATTTTCAGATGACCCTGCTGTATCCAAATCGAATTATATTGATGTATTTTGTAGAACACGTTGTGCGGTCAAATATCATCTCGTCATCCATGATGATGGAGAAGTAAGGCCATTGAATATTGAACATGCACCCAACGATATTCATGAATTCATTGGCTATCGTTTACCTGATGAACTTTACTACTATTTGATGCGAGGATTAATTGGACCTCAGGTAAAGAAATGAAGGATATATAAGAATGGGCAACTAACTCACTGTGCTTTTAGTCTATTAACAGTTTAGTTTCTGGCGTATTGATTGAAAGCGCACCTTTAGATAATGGCGAGTCAGTAGAATATCAAAACTTTCTCTATCAATTACTCAATATCCGTACACAAACATTGAGTTTATTGACACAACCTCTTCACCCATTTTATAAGACTAGAAAGGTTGCCAGCTATTTTTGGTTCGAACCTACAGTCGAACAAATCATGCATCATCAGCCTACTGAAGGCAGTCCAAATAGCCGTGTAGATGCTACTTTCTTGAATACTGTCTATGAAAAGACAAGCTCTTGGAATGTAACAAAGGAGTTTATTAAGCCTGAATTACAAAAGCAGAACGTAAAAGAAACGAGATGACACACTGCCTAATATCAAATACTGACCTACTATTTTAGACATCTACCATTGATATTAAATTTTGTGTTAATGCTGTTAAAGATAAAACGAAAGCAAGCCAAACTATTACTCAACCTCATCCTGAAAAGGTAATATGCATACAAAAAAGTGGTGGAAGTTTTTTAACTGGTGTACTTGTAGCCCCTTGAGGAAAAAGACGAAATTATCGCCAACGTATTATGGAAAACATTGGAAATTAGAGAGTAAAAAAGTCGTTTAGTAAAGAGGGTTAATCCAACCTATTCACTTTTTTTTTTTTATAGCTTTTTGACATCCTCTAAACATATTTATACGCCATGGGGTCAAGCGCTTGCAAAAGCGGTTGATTCAGGCGATACTTCTTCTACTCAAGAAGCTTTATTAAGTGCGCTTGAATTGATTCGATTTGAAATTTTGACCAACAAGCAATACAGCAAATCTTACTCTCAGCCACTTGGAGATGAAAACCAAAAGAAGCACATTATCTTACTCTCTCGTGTTTTGTCATTATTACCCATGGATCTCAAGGTAAAGAGTAACTACCCATTTATACTCTAATTTCATATTAAAAAAAAAAAAAAAACAATAGAGTCAGCAATGGTCAGGTCCTTTGAACCGTGATTTATTAGCTTTTAACAGTTTTGTAAAAGCACTTAATCGCAGCTATAGAAACTTGTGTGAAATGTTGACATTATCTTTCTTTTTGAATGGCCTTGTTAAGAAGGATAGATCGGACTACTATGAAATAGCTGATAGGTAACGGAAAAAAAAAACACACACACACCCTCACATAGATTAGAGCAAGAGCTGATAAAGATGATAGTCTTCCTTATTTAGCAGATAATAATGTGGCATTGGGTCTTGTATGTAAACATTACCTTGAAAGAGTTGTTGAAGGTCAAACACCTTCAGAGGCATTGAATTCTACAGAAAAAGCATTCCCTACGTGTGTTTCAGTAAAGCAAGACTTGCAAAGGGGATTCAAGTTCTGGAGACAAGTTGTTGCTGCTGCCGAATTACTTGTCAAAGAAGAAGCTATCACTTCTGCTACTTTTGAAATGTTTAAGGAAGCCAATGCATGGATTGAAAAAGCCCAAATTTCAATGCTCTAAAATAAACGTGAATGTAAATAACAACATCCAGTGGAATGGGAATGGGTGTACAAATCTCGATAAGCGGGTTAGGTTTTTAAAATTGAGCTTTAAAAAATATCATATAAACTCTATACCTGGGGAAAGCAGTAAAATGATCATGAAGTCGTTATTTTTATACAGAAAAAGTATTCGTAGTATATAAGATATACGAGCATTAAATAGTAGGCTTCAAGTTTATACAAAGTTCTCAAATTTCAGGTACGCTTTTTTTTTTTTTTTTTTTTTCTTTCTGTATTACAGAATTTGAGTTTCTTTTCCAAATATTTATAATTTTGTTTCTATTTTTCCCAACCTCTTTTTCGCTCATTTCACTTTGTCAAAATGACAAATGCTTTGGATCCAGTTGTTCATTTCACTTTGAAAGATGGAAGACAATACCATAACGAAGCTGAAGTAGCTTATGTTCTTCCAAACGATTACGATGGTACACTGAAATAGACAAGAAATAATGTAAATATAGTCATTTATTTTTGTTGCATTAGAGCTTGACAGACTTGACAAGCAGCATTGGATTCTTCGCATTGCTTTACAGCGGTATGCTTCGTCTTTTATGTCGTATATCCGCTGCTTTGTATTAACTATTTTAAAGTAATTTTCATTCTCCTGTAGAACAAAAATTGATTGAAGGCATCTCTGTTTTGGACTCAGGCTGCGGCCCAGGTTCTTGGACATTAGATTTAGCGAAACTCTATCCCCAGTCGAAATTTTATGGCGTGGATGCATCTGGTATTTCCCCTGATGAAGCAAAGAACCCCGCCAATGTCGAATTCTCTACTGCCAACATTGCTAAAGATATTCCTTTCCCAGACAATAGCTTTGACTTTATCTATCAGCGTTTACTTTTTCTTGGTTTGACAAGTGAAGATTGGAATAGTGTAACGTCACTTAATAATTTGTCATTCAAATTGACTGACGACAACAACATAGTCACTCAAAGAATTATACCGAGTCTTGAAACCAGGAGGCTATATTGAATGGGTTGAAGTAATGTAAATATATGATGAATATGAGCCGTAAAAAGACTAACGATGATTAGCCTGATATGACACAATTGGATAATCTAGGTCCTCAGCTTGGAAAAATCCAAGCAAAATGTAACTAAACGTAGTCAACTAAAAAGGCCATCATTCTTATCAATGTATATGTATTACTATAGTGCGCGAAATGGCAGAGAGTCGTGGTCTTTCTCCTGCTGCTGCTATTGAACTTAAAGATCGTATTGCAAATGCAGGCTTTGATTTGCAATTCCACAAAGTTAAACCATTAAATATGAATCACTCTGATAAAGCTGGCTTATTATACTGGTAAAAGCCTTACATCTAAAAAGTAATTGATATATGTTTCATTCACACAGCCTGTATAGGGATGATTGTAGACATGCTTATAGAAACCTCAAACCTTTCATGGCTCAAAATAACCCAGAATGGGAATCTGAAGAAGCTTATCATGCTTTTATTGATGAATGCGGAGAAGAAGCCAAAGAAATGAAGACTTGTATGAGATGGTATATTTATTATGCTCAAAAACCCTTAAACTAGAACAAATACATATATAATAGAATTACTTGTTTCCTATTTCTATACTAATCTGTGATATTATTCATGCTTTACGAGGTTATTTTTTTTTTTTTTGTTGATTTGTATAGCTGTTAGAACAACGAAGATGTTCAACTCGCAGCCTAGATCCTTGTCGTTTTTCTTCTCTACATTACATTATCCAACATCTATGTTAAAATCAATAGTTTAATAGATACCCATTTTGTAAACACTAATAATAATAATGTTATTTCCTACACCACTGAAACCACAATGAACACCCAAGCAGTGTTTGAGTAGTAACGATTCAAAATACAAGGTCCTTAAACTCATTCTGCCTTATATCGTATCAAGTATTTAAGCACTCTGAAAATATAATAATGGTTATGAACTACCTCAATCATTTTGTATGCATTTGATAACACAGATAATGCACCTTGATACCAGCAGATGCATAATAATCTTTGTTTGTCACTTTTAGTTTCATCATAGCACGTACAACCAAATTATGTGTATGAAAGCTTAAAGTCAGATGTGATGGGCGCATGGGGCCGACTCCACTATCTATTTGTTGCAATACATTAACCTTTCTTATCCATCCTAATTGGAATATTGTACTTCCCACAAGGTATACAAGCTTATTTATTATATATTCTTCTGTAAATATCAAGTAGAATACTATGACTTTTTATACTTTTGATGACTCCTCCCCCTCGTCTCAAAAGCAAGCTAACCCCAAAATAACTGTAGCGTTACTAGCATCCTTCTCTCTTATTTTTTAATACAAAATAGGTGGGTCGAGCACTGTACAACCATTGCACAAGCACAGTTTTTAGTAATGTACATCTTACTACCGCCCACGCATAAATAAAATAAAAAAAAAAAAAAAATCTAGTAAATGTGCTTTTGTCACTCCCTTTTTTGCTTTTCTTCACTTGCTATAATAAGTTATGGGGATATTGGATAATGTGTCAATATCTTCTACTTTTTTAAGCTGCTTTCCTAGTAAAAGCAGTGAAAAGAAAGTTGCATCATCACAAAAGAGCCGAAATATAGATGACGATAAAACGAAAAAGCTTGTATCAGCGGGAATGAATAACAGTACCAGTTCAGAATCCGCCAACTCATCCAGCATGATGCGTGGACAAGAGATATCTTACATCCTTCCAAGTGATTTCGATGGTCAGTCAGTTACTAACTACACAAATAAACAATTACTTTTTATTTATATAAACTATTAGAACTTGACAGAATACATCAACAACATTGGATTTTAAAAACGACAATGAAAGGGTAAATTATACATACCTAGACGCAAAAAAAAAAAAAAAAAAAGAAGGCTTGGGTAAATTGATATTTATCTGATCATTTAGCAATTTTCAGGCACCAGTTTCAAAATTATTAAAGAAAGGCATTACAGTACTGGATTCTGGATGCGGACCTGCAACGTGGACTCTAGAAATGGCAGAAACTTACCAAAGATCCAAATTCATTGGAGTAGATGCTTATCCTGTCTTTCCTCAACATATTAAACCACCAAATGCATATTTTGAATTATGTAATATTGCTAAAAAGATGCCATTTGAAGATAACACTTTTGACTATATACATCAACGATTGGTTTTCTTTGGTTTGACAAATACAGATTGGGATAATGTAAAAAAAGAAAAAGAAATTTCTCAAGCGTCCACTCATTTTTTTTTCAAACAGGTTCTGGAAGAATTATTTCGTATAACCAAACCTGGAGGTTACGTCGAGCTTATTGAGGTAATACAATTTAAAATAATAAATTGAAACGAAACCCTGAATCTTGTCTAACATTACCCGTCTTGAATATAGCCAGATTTACGCGGATTCACCAATATGGGTCCGTTAAACATTGTAGTTAGAGATAAAGGTATACTATTAACAATCACAGTAAAGCAGCAAGATTAATTTTTGCTTTAGTTGCTGATGTGCTTGAATCTCGTCAAATGAAACCAAGAGCAGGATACGAACTAAGTGGACTTTTAGAAAGAGCGGGATTTACCAATATTGTAACAAAACAAGCACAATTCAATATGAATCATACAGACAAATGTGGCGAATTATTCTGGTATATATTTACTATAATTATGCATGATTTTTTTTTTTTTTTTTTTTGATTCCAATGTCTATACAGGGCTGATTTCTCGGATGCTTGGAATAATCTTCGTCCCATTATGGTAAAAACAGACCCTCGATACGAAGATTTGAATGTATACAACCAGGTCATGGAAGAAGCTGGAAAGCAAGCAAAAGAGCATAAAATGATGGCAATGTGGTATTACTGTTACGCGCAAAAACCAGTAAATTTTTAATATCGTCATCTTCTCTCTCTCTCTCTCTCTCTCGTGTGTGTGTGTGGATCGTTTTACAAATAATAGAATAAAGAACTATAGTAATACACAATATATAGTCTTGGGTAACAATCTTCTTGGAAAGTAAAATTGGGGTTTATATAAAACTCGTGATTAAAATGTGTCTTTTCTCTTTTTCTTTCTCAATCTTTGTAATAATGGCACAAGTCATCAATACCGAACAGCACTTTATTACTGAAGAAGAAAGATCCAAAATCATTTATGTCCTTCCAACAGACAACGATGGTACATATAAAGGCAATTGCACACTTCTTCACACTTAGTAATCCTTTTTTCTTCAGAGTCGAGCCGTTTACTTAAGCAACATTTAGCTCTAAAATACGCACAACAAAGGTTTATATACACATATTTACTTTGGCTTCAATTAACAGTTTGTATATACAGAAATTTCCATGCTCCACTCTTGACAAAATTAAACAAAGGTATCCACGTTTTGGATTCTGGAAGTGGTCCTGGCTGTTGGTCTTTAGAAATGGCCAAAGAATTTCCAAAATCAACCTTCCAAGCTGTCGATATGGCTCCCTATGACCTTATGGTTAGCCAAGACAAGCTTCCAGGTAACTTTAAATTCACTGTGGGCAATCTTTTGGAGGGTCTTCCTTTCGAAGACAACACGTTTGATTATGTCTATCAACGACTTTTATTCTTGGGTCTGAATAATGAAGGATGGGTCAAAGTTCTCACTGAGCTATTTCGTGTCTTGAAACCAGGAGGGTACATTGAGTTACTCGAAGTAAGCCTATAGTATAAATAAGAAACAGACATTGATTGACTAACACACTATATATGAAGCCTGATATTGAAGATTTTGTGAATATTGGTCCTACAATGAAACTATTCCAGAGCACTCGTATGTAAAAAACAAAAGAGGGAAATATACATAATGGATTGCTCAATATTGTATATTAGTCGCTTCTGCATTGAAATCAAAGGGTATTTGCACATCTGCTGGTGTGGACTTGGAAGATCGACTAAAGAACACTGGTTTTGTGAACCAAGTTCAAACTAAAATGTACTTTAATATGAATCACACGGATTTATCTGGTGAACTATTATGGTAGAATGAATTGAAACAACAGTAGTAATTGCTGTATTTACATTAGTATGTAGGGATGATTTTAGAACTGCTGCATTCAGAATTCAACCTTTATTTGCTTATAAAGAACCTAGACTTGCAGATCCAACAATTTTTGAACAGGAAATCCAAGAATGTGGACGACAAGCCAAGGAAGGTAAAGCTCAAGCTATCTGGTATAGTTATTACGCTCAAAAACCAGAATAAATACGCATTATAATAAGCCGCTTGCGTTATTCTCTTGTCCTTTCATCGACACTATCTTTTTTTCCCTCAGGTCTAGCATACATATCAAAGCTCAGAACTTAAACTTAACCACGCAAAATGAATTGGTTTGGAAATAACAAAACTTCCTCTTGCTTTACTTCCTAAAGTTTGTTTGACCAAATACACTTCAAATTTTCCAAGAAAAAAAGGAGGGGGTGAATATGCTATATAAGCCTTTTAGTATTAGAAAGAAGTGAATTATACTGGAGGGAAGTGCCAAGGTGGAGATACGAAAGACATGGTTGAATCTGACGAAAAAAGAAACTATGATTTTGTGTAACAAATAGAAGATCATCAAGTCTCACCATTGTTGCCGCGACAATAAGTTTAACATCAAAAGTCGCGAGCGATGATGTGGTGGAGACTATGAACTTTTCATCTAGTAGTGAAGAAGAGCATTTTTATCTAGAACTGTCACCTCATTGGCGCTATTGAGTCATTGCTATCATAAGGCCCAAGCAATGAAAAAAAAATCTGTTGGTGGTTCAGATGGTCCATACCTAAATTGATACTTTCATAGAAGAACCGTTGCATAGGACCCGATAGAGGCATCGATGTAGGATCAATAAAAGTTCTTTCAGCCCCCAGTCTGTTTTTTTTTTTTTTTTTTTTTTTTTTTTTTGGAGGCTATTCAGACAAGACAATGAGTAGTTTCCTTTAGCGACTTTGAAGGCAAGAAGGGCAACAAGTCGAGTATTCAAACTGCCGTCTTTCCTTCAATATGACAGGAATAAATGCTACATATTCGAAGAAGTGGTCGAAGAAATTGTTTCTTTAGTAACCAATAAATCTCTCTTTTCTGTTTTCGTTGTGGAAATTTGTACTATAACAGCTAATAATATCATGGTTTTTCTTGTTTTCTAAAGTGTATCTAAAACAGCTGCACTCACGACTGACTCTAAGATTTGCCTACTCGCCACAAAAAAGCACTTAGTTTACAGTCATTCTAGTAGACTGAATATCAAGAACTAGCAATTTCAGAAAAAAAAAATAGGACAATCAAAATCGAAGCTTTCTGGAACCCTGTTATGTTACACGAAGTGTCTATTTGGCAATAATGAGACAGATCAGGCATAATATTCTGAGCTTAAAAATCCAAAGATTTTAAACAGAGCCCTGAAGACCCTAACAATTTAAAAAGAAAGCTGTCTTGTGCATTTTTTAACAGCGTGTCTTGTAAATCCTATTCATAGACATCTCTATCTTTTCATAGAAATGAACTTGAACATTGAGTTGTGTTTATTATCAGCAACATGAGATTATTGCATAAATTTATTCTTAAAACCTAATTTTTTTTCTTCTTTATTGTTCTTTAAGACACATTTAACAAATTAAAGCTATTAGTCCTTAATCATGAAAGCCTTTATGTCTTCTGAATCTTCTTTTGCTAAAAGAGAGCTTGGTTTATGAATGTGTTGTCTGTGAAATGAGTGTACAAGAGACGGTGATTATTGCGTTGAAAAGTACGACGTGCCGATGTTAAGATAGCAACACGAGTATATAAAAATAACAAAAGGCCAGATTTGACGATCGCCCGTGCTTTGGAATACAAAAGAAGAAGATGACAAATGTATTGTATGCCGCACCATACAAGCGATTTAGAGGCGTTTTCAATATAGATCAACAGTTTGTTTGCTGTGGAATTTTATAAATTGGTCATCACAAGTATTAAGTGTGTTTCTTCTTGAAGTTAGCGTATTCTTATGCTAATCAGTAAGTAGAATAAAAAACGCGAACCAAGTCTTGGTTCCAGAGTCCTTGTTTTTCTTTGTATTATCTCAGAGAAAGTTTATATTTTGTCGTAATCTCGTACTTATGACTCTTTTCTTTCTTACAAAGGTCTCTTTTTTCTGATAAGGCCATGCTATCTGCTTGCTTATTATGAATCAGTCTCTTTCGTTTGTGTTATCAAAGAATACTTATTTTACTGCACGTAAATTCACGTAGTTAAAAGAGTTTTACTGATTCTCTATCTAACTATCTGATGACATTATTTACTTCTAGTTGCTTGGATCCTGATTCTTTTAAATTTTATTCTTTAAATTCAAAAACTTTTACTTCCATAGGGAGCAAATGTAAGTATAAGAAAAACTCTAGTTAATCATAGACATCTTTACTGAAGAATAGCTTACCGTTTTTTATTCATGCTCGAACTTATTATTTTTACTAAAACTTACCTCCTCAAATGCCTCTATAAAATAACGATAAGCAACTTGAAATTAATCAACGCAACAGCGACAACGGTCATGATAAAATCTCTGGCTCTGATTTTCACTCTTCTCAACCAAACTCTACCTCAGTAAGAGACAAAAAACGAAACATTAATCGAATAGAGTATGCACCCATGACCAATGCATCTACCGAAACGGCCAGTAAAAAAAGAAAGGATTTGTTGGAGTCCGGTACGGTCACCATCCATGGTCAATCTTCCCTTTCTCTTTCTTTGTCTCCTCCTCTTCTTCTATTTTACATTCGCGTCCCTCCCTCCGATTCTCTTACTTCTTCCACCTCGATTCCTTCTCCTCGCCTCCTATTCTTGTCCTACCTCTTCTCCTTCTCCACCGTCTCTCCTCCTCCTCTTTTTACGCCGTCCCCATCTTTGTCTTCTCCTCTCGTTCCTTTGTTTCCTCCTCTCGCCTTCTCTCCCCATCAACATCTCTACCGTAATTTCTTTCTCTTGTTTCTTGTTCTCTGTTTCCACCTCCCTCTGCTGCTATTCCTCTTCTAACAGCAGTGTGAGGCTTTTTTAAAGAAGCAATTTGATTTTTGCTTTACATCAAGGAAAGTAAGCTGATGAAAAATAATATGGACATAAGTAGGGAAGTGGCTAAAATGGTATGGTGCCCTTCAAGCCGCTAAGGAAAAACAGACCCGTGGTCATGGTTATGCTGGTTGACGTCGTGTCCGTGGTGGTCTATATATCTTTCTGCTTTTTTTCTGTCCTTGCTGTGGACGCTTTTATTTCATGTTATTAAAACATCGCTCTGGTCTTCATTTAAAGCTTCTTCACTATAACTGCTCTTGACTGGTTTTGCATTTTACCTGTAAGCCACATCGCTAACCGATACAAGAAACAGTGGTCTATGTATCTGCCTGACCAGAACCATCCAAAGTGATTTGTCAATTTTATCAAAAAACCAATTGCACTGAACTTTTTGAAAAGAACAAGGACAGAGAAGAAAAAGCACGATTATGACGAGACCTGCGGTGATGCTGCAATGAAGAAACCTTATTGCTATAATTACCGGTAGCAGTAGTACATCAAGCTGCCCTAGGCGCGTGTTGGTGTGGACTCATTTTACAATAAGATGGTGGTAACGCGCGTTTGTTATGCTGACAAAATTCTCCTGTCAGTTCAGACATGCCGCTCAGGTTTTTTCGTTAAATTAAGCTAAAATGGTGAAGGACCCACTGTTTCATAAATTTCAAACTTATCTCATGAGAGATCATTATTTATCACTGGATCTCAAGGAAGTTTTCTTGTTTTATTAAACCAGGAATCAAAAGCAGCATTAAACACGAAATGTATTCAATGATTGTTAAATTATAAGCAAGACATTCCTTTTTTTTAATCAGAATAAATTTAATCCTATCAGCTTGTTTGTAAGATCACGAAAATAGTCTAGTTTTTTTTCTTTTTTCAAGAAAACACACAGCATTCTAGGTTATCTTTTTTTTTTTAACAAAAAGAAAAGAGAAATAGACTATTGAGAATCATATTTGGCTAATGTTATTCATCACGAAAACATTCAAAAGGAATGGCAAAAGAAAAAAAAAAAAAGAAATTTTAGGATTTTTGGTCGTCAACAACAACCAATTAAAAGTCAACTTGTAAATCCGTTGAATTGCTTGATTTGGCATGTCGCTTAATTCATGTTTATTCTAACATATACACCAATAAATTACTAATAAAAAAAAAAAAAAAAAGACATAATCTCATATACATAAAAGAAAGAAGCATAAATATATAAAAAATAATGAATGAATTGATATGTAAAAAGAAAAATTATACAGTTTGAGCGCTGACTCGTTTACGTTTCCATTCTACGCAATAAGAAGAACTTGATTTTGTCATTTGTTGTTGTTGTTCTTCTTCTCCCCAAATAATTTGAAATCTTCCTTTTTGAATGATAGGCTTAGCAATTGTAGGTTCTGATTGTACTCTAGTAAGTGGTTTCTCAATATGCCAAAATTTAGAATCCCATATCGGACAATCATCTTCTTCGTCTTCAGAATCAACTTCAGAATCCACGTAATCATAGTAAATTGAATGTGTACTAGTCGTTGTAGTATGACTGCTTCTCTTTGTTTTTATGCCTGTCAAATTCGCAAACTGACTAGCGGTCAAGTCCTCAGAATGAATATGATAGTGCTGATCTTTTCTTGCAAATTTTTCTGTAGCTGCTGCCATTGCGGTGGCTGAAGTAGGTGGTGGTGCATTCCAATGAAATAGCAGCATTTTAGAGAGTCGTTTTTTCCACTTGATTGAATAATGGGTCATGGTTATGAAAGAGAGAAAGAGAGAAAAAAAAAAAAAGGAATAGTGATATATAACATATATATGATTTGAACATGCAATTGAGTGGTTTATGCCCAAAAGGCGAAATCACCTCAACTAATAACAATAATTTACGCTTCTTTCTCTCTCTCTCTATCTCTCTCTCTCTCCTTATTTCTTTCCTGTCCCCCCCCCCCTTATATTACAAAATAATCTGCAAAATGAGCTTATTGTACTTTTATATATCGTTTGTAAGTTTAGGCGATCCGGGACAGGGAGAAACACATGTATTCATAAAGAGAGAGAGAGAGGGGGGGGGATGATATAATAGCATACGCACAGTCATCATAGAATGAGAGATATGTACAGTACTGTTTACAAATAACTTTTAAAGTTTATCACCGGGCAAAGTAAATTGCAACCACATGGCAATGTATGATGAAATATTGTTATTACACCAATTGCACTTTCATGCTTATTGATTTTCTTTTATTTACGCTAATTGGTCATCTAATAGAGTCTCTTGTTGAGTGATATTATTATTATTGTTATTAATTAATTGTTAATTTGGACATATCCTAATCTTCCTTATTAGTAGATATTTTCAATAATAATTCAGTTTTAACATACGTTGGATATTAATTTTACTTTTTCCTCTAATACTTTCCATCGTTGATCTACTCCAACTTTCTCATCTTCTTTGTATTGCTCAACTAATCTTTCAAAAAGAGCTTCATCCAAATTCATTAAAAATTGAAGTGATTTATAAACAAGTCCATGAATAGTTCGATTCCAATGTTCTTTTGAATTCTTGTAAAGTGAAGGGAATATAATAGGCACTAATACATCTTTGTTGTCTGTAATAATACTAATTACATCCTCAAACACATAAAAGTACAGAGCCCGCTCCGCAACCTAAAATCAATCATTAGGGATAAATCTTCTTCAATAAAAAAGACGTACCTGAAAATGAGGACTGGCAACACATTTTGCCAACTTTTTGAAAAAAGGAATCATCACGGCTTCAAATTCAATACTACCAACAACATCTAATATTTCTTCAAATTCAGTCAAGAAAATCACTTCCTTTGTACTATTGATTTTAGGCCAATAACGCATTAAACCTTCCACGACACCTGTTAATAATTGTGAATCTTTTTCCAAAAATTGTACAACGCAATATGTTAATTGAGGACTGTAAGTGGCTAAGCAACTGGGTTTATGAAGTGGTAAAAGGACTTTAAAAAGAAACGTTTTATGTTCCTTTTTTAAAGGTAATGCAAATCCATTAATAATACTATAATAAATTTATAAGTGATATGAAAATTTACACACACGCATTCTTTTACCTTCCAAGTATCTCTAATAATTCAGCTACACCATTAAAATGCTCGGTTTCATAAATAAATTGAAAAAAGACATTGTTGATAGATCTTCGTATAAAAGCTCTTAAATTTAAAAATTTGCCATAAATACGATGTAATGTTGTCTTTAAAAAATCTCTTTCACGAGGATCTTCACTATCAAATAACTCCAACAACTAAAAGAAAGTCGTCGTCAATTTAACACTTTTTTTCTTTTCTTTAAAAAACTACCTGAAGTATGAATTTCTGATCAATATACTTTCTTGCAATTTGTGGATTGAAATCGGGTGACTCTACAAATCGCAAAAAGAATTCATAAACTAATTGAAGATGTGGCCATGCTGTTTCTAGTGCTGGTTCGTCTTCTTCAGGGTCAAATCCTTCATCAATAATAGATGATGTTTGTGGTGATATCGTTCTAAATGTATTGACAGAAAACTAAAGAAACATGTTTAAAAACTATGAATAAAAAGAAAAAAAAAAAAAAAAAAAAAAAAAAAAAAAAAAAAAAAAGGAGAGAAACAATTACCATGCGAATTACGTCGGGATATATGGCGTCGGATATCACACTCCTTGAAGTAGCAACATATTCAAGCAACTCTTGCAATTCTTGCCTTTTAATTTCTTTATTTCTCAAATCGGATGAAGGATCGTTAAAGTCAAATAAAACTTGACATTGTTGTAATTTTAATTTGAATAAGTCTTGACGTTTTGAAGGAGGTACGTCTTATAATTGAAACATGTTAGATAACTCTCTCTTTTCTTTTTTTCTTTTGCTTACCATGAAAGTAAGGACTTTTCACAAGATCTGTTTTTTCTCGAGTAGCATAAATTCTTGAAGATCGTTGACGACGAGGTACACGAACAGCAGGAATGGTATCTTTAGGTGTATCTTTTAAAATTTGTTTGGTAACTTCTGCTGAACGACCTGCCACAGGTAAACTTGCACCTCGAGGCATAGAAAGCTTTAATCAACCGTTTATTTTTAGGTTGGTAGTACATAAAAATAGATACAAACTTACATTATCCACAGTAGGTGTTGGTGCTACTACAACTACTGGAGGTGGGGATGGAGATGCTGCAA
The DNA here is from genome assembly GCA_000697295.1 of Mucor indicus B7402. Taxonomy (NCBI): domain Eukaryota; kingdom Fungi; phylum Mucoromycota; class Mucoromycetes; order Mucorales; family Mucoraceae; genus Mucor; species Mucor indicus. The sequence goes on from JNEK01002869.1 coordinate 25,990, forward strand.
CTACCTCTACTGTTGGTGGTGAGCTCTCTGTTGGATATTGTCCTTTTGTTGTAGTTGGTGTAGTATTTGAACGAACAAAACTAGAACGTGATTTATTCGCTACATGTTGCCGTGAAGATTTACTTTCTTTATGTGATTTACTTCTAGAAAGCTAAAATTTATATAAAAATCATGAAACATTCTACTTTAATACTTTTCCACTTACTACTCCCTTCAAACCTTTCATCATTTTTGCTTGAAATATATATATTTTGTATATATGTTTTAAGCAATTTGAGAAAAAAGTAAATGAAAAATATTACGTCGTAGAAGATTTCCAGAAAATTTTATTGAAAAAAAAAGAAAAAGAAGCGTGCAGAAGCTTAAACTCAGTCTCCGACTTACACCTGTTTCTATGAACACAAAGTAACCAATTGTACTATTTTGCCCTGGTTACTTCTCTTTATTGTATAGTATTTTAAACTCTCTTTTGAGTAAAGAGGAAAAAACAGTAACAGTAAATAAATTACTTGCACTACTACACTATGAAGACAACCAGTTCACTAGCTTGACACCAGGATGGGCAGAATCTGGGAGAGCTTTCTCGTGGAAGCTGTAACCTATTCAATAAAGAATTATGCATACCTTTGGTCAACAGATAAATCAAATGGAAGAAGCTTGAGGGGTACGAGGCGTTTTGCATGCCAATTGATTCAAGATAAAAGAGAGAGAGAGAGGATCTTGAAGTGATAAATGCACGGCTTTAGTTTACTACCAGGGAGCCAGAGAAGACATCAGTAAAGGAAATGACTGTGTTCAATACGGGCCATAGCAACCCAGGTAATAGGATCGATGCTGGTGGTTGAAAAGTAAGCAGACAACAACTTAGAGGGAGGGGGCTTTCGCAAAGACTATTGTATTTATCAAGGAGGAATTAGCATCAGAGAGTGTTAAATGAGCGGTAATTAAGGTCTTCAATAACAGAAACACAACGTTTTCAGAGAGATTTTTTTGTTGGCTTATATACCATTTAGAGTTAACTACTTGCAGATTCCTGTTAGTATGGTAGCAGAGATGCGAACAGAATATCATTAGGAAGGTCAAAAGAACGCAGTAAGAGTCTGCCTTGTAAAATATTGACTCAATTAGACATGAAGAATTGCTTTACTCGATGGAGTATAGTTATCACTTTAACAAAAGACTTTGTAAAACCGTCAATGACGCGTTGTATACATTCCTTCTGACATGATTCAAGTTGTTTGAGTAATCCATTCTTAAGAAAACGAATAGCGAGGCCATAAATCATTTGAGAGCGAACCGTTTGAACATTGAAACGCATCAAAAGCAGTCGACCAAAGCCATATGTATCCGTACAGGATTTTAACTTGGTTTTTCGTCCTGAATTTCCATTTGAGAACGTCAGGAACCTAAATTGGAATCGTCCGGGAAAAAGAGATGGCCCGGGAATTTTTGAAAAAGGTCTGAAAAAGATGATGTGAAAATGAAAGCAAAGATAGAAACTGGCATCAAAGCAAACATAATACGGTCCCAGAAATAGGCCAAGCAAAACGAGCGTAGAACTCATCAATGAGGGCGTCAGTCAATGATAGAATATACGCTTGCAAGCTATAATTTTATATGAAACACTCAAGAGATGACGCGCTACAATAATGAAATTCTTGAAGTTTTCTGTTTTATTCATCTAAAGCTATATTAATAATTTATTCATGAGCAGAAGTCTGTCAATTTTCTCTTTATTATTCTGAAGGAGGTGTTACTTGATGATACTTACGGCTTGTAACTTGGAGGATATCCTGTTTTAAAGAGTAGATAATCACGAACAAACAAACAGTTCATTTCATAGGAGATACTTTCCTAACAAATAGCTTGGCAAAGGCATATTATAACACGAAAAATTCTGTGCTACTTGTTAAAAAAGGTAACGGTCATACCATATTGCTAATATAGATTATAAATCATGCGGCTTATAATATTAGATATATACTTACCAGTTAATCAACTTCATCAAAGTGTTCACTGATGGGCAGGAATTAAATAAGCTTCAAATTAAAGAGTGCACTTATAAAGCACGGAGGATATATAATTCCATACATAAGAACACCATGTGCAAACCTTGTGCATTCACTTCTAAGTTTCAAAAATGTGTTTGCCACCACAAGTGGAGAATGAACATAATAGGTAAGCCTGTCGAACATAAAAGTGCCGCTTATATGCTGACTATACTTTTTTTATGTGTGTAGATCTTAACGTTAACGTCATTTTTACTATGGTGGGAATGTTTGTTCCTGAATCATCAGCGTACTATATGATTCATTGCGTAGTGGTTATCTGAGATATATGTGCTTTCCTTATTTGTATTTGAGCTTCGGCATATATATGTATATATTGATGTGGATCATCTTTGGTCATATGCCAAAGGCATTTTCTGATCCGCAGCTCATTGTTTTTATGCGGCACCCACCTTAACATCTTTTTTAAACCCTACTACGCACTTTTTAAAATGAGTGAGCTAGATCTTATTTTCCTTGTGTGTGTGATTGGGTGGGAACAACCTTCAAAGATCTTTGGTTAAGCCTCCTTCGCCGCAGGATAATACACAAAATTACTATTTATGTCTCTTCCGCCGCCAAATGATTTCGGGCCGGATAGCTTATAAAAAGGGTGCGAATTTCAAAATTTTACTTCCTTTCTTCCCCCCCCCCCCTTATTATCAATGTATTATTGGGATCAATTCTTGGATTATGTGGAACTCTTTGCAAATGAAACGTTTTGGGTGAGTTTGTTTGGAGAAAGAGCTTTTACCATCCTTAAGCGTTACGCTGGCAATGATACCATCTTGTTTTGCCTTTTTATGCCTGTCATGCCTATGCTTTTGGGACTGGGAAAGACCGCTGTGGAATCTGTCAAGAAACTATTTGAAGATTTTTTTTATGTCTCCATTGTCATTGATGAAAATGAATTGATTTATACTCCTGTGGATGAATATATTACCAAGAACTTTAAGGGTGTTGAGGCATTGAGGCGTGTACGAGGCAAGACTGGATATGAGAATCCAGAAGATGAAGCTCCGAAACGTTATTATTATTACTACAACAGACAAAATCAACATGCCAATACACCCATTGTAGATGTAGTCCCTGGTAAGTCAATGTCGGAAGAGAAAGAGGTCATGTTATTCATTTATTTACTTTAGAGAAATATCATCGATTTGAATTGGTTTATAAAGGTTACAAGATCTTTGTTACTCGATCAGAAGAAAACAATTTCAGTGATTCAATGAGGCGTCTAGATAGCAGACCAACTAACATTATTGTGATAAGGTATAAAAATGGAAAAGAGACTAGTGTAACAGTGTTTAATTCGTTCGTTCCATATTAGAATGCGAAGTCAAAGTCTCGGGAAGCTAAGGTCGTTCCTTCAAGACTGGGTGAACGAATATTATGACGCTAGAAAGAACAAAGTAAACAACTGAAATTTATTTACCAAAGAGAGAGTGTGTGATATTAATGTAAAGAATATTAGTTGATTATTTACAAAAGCAACAGTGAAAGCCGAATTTGGGACGATGATAACTATTGGAAAGAACATGGTTTCAAAAGTATTCGACCATTTAGTTCAGTTGTATTGAAAAAGAATCTCAAGGAAAAGATACTACATGGTAAGACGCGAAAACATGATCAAACTTCATCATCTAACCTTTTCATGTGTATAGACCTTCTTAAATTTAAAGAGTCTAAAGAATGGTACTACGATAGAGGTATCCCTTATCGTCGTGGTTATTTATTGTATGGTCCTCCAGGCACTGGAAAGACATCCTTCATTCGATCATTAGCAAGCCACATAAAGATGAATGTAGCTGTATTGAACTTGACTTCTGTTGGCAGTGATGATGCCCTGAGCTCAACCATTGCTAGTATTCCCAAAAACAGTATTGTAGTTTTAGAAGATATTGATCATTATAAATTTGAAGAAGGCGTTACTGATAAAAGTAAAGATGATCCAAGAAAAGAAAATAAAACCAGCACGGTGTCTGTCTCTGGTATTTTGAACGCGCTTGATGGTATTGCAAGCCTTGAAGAGCTAAGTAAGTAACTTATTGATATACACATTATCAACATCAACTGATATCATCTGTTTAGTTATATTCATGACTTGCAATGATGAGAATGCAATTCCTCCTGCTTTGTTAAGACCAGGTCGTATAGATGTCAAACTTTATTTGGGTTATGTGGACGACTACCAAACAGAACTCATCTTTTGGCGTTTCTTTAGTTCTGAAGAAAAGGAGACAGAATTGGAGAATATCCCACGAGAAAAATACCCTTTCATGAGCGAGACCATCAAGCAAATACTTGTCAAAATGCGAGAAGAATGTCGTCGAGTATCTGGACTCCATCAAGGTATTGACTCTATTCAAATCAGTCCTGCTGAACTGGTGGGCCACTTTTTATATTACGCTCTTGAACACAGTTTATCAAGATACCCAGAGAACCTTCATGCTTGCTGTCGCTCGATTCTAGAAAATATACCTAGCTTTGTAGAAACCGTAGCTAAAGATAGAATACAAGCCATGGAACATGAGAAAAAGAAGAAGAAATTAGCCGAATCACAAGATGAAGAGAAGAGAAAGAAAGAAGAAGAAAGGATACCAACACCACCTTTATCACCTACATTGGAAAAACGAACAGTAACAACATCGGGAGACTCAGAGAATAAGAAAGAAAATGATACCGAATAAGGGGTTTACATGTGTCCACGATAACAAACAATAAAAAGATTCATAAAATGCATATACTATAACATATATATAAATATAATAAAAACTCACACTATACAAGCATACATTAGAGTATGAATTACATAATAATTAACTATGTAGGCACTCAATCGCACATGTTTATAAATATTAGAGGATATGTAATGACTTGCATATATATATATATATATATATAACATGGTAATTAAATTGCATTGTTTTAAAAGGAGAAATGAAGATTACACTGAAAACAACAATAAACTTAATAACCCTGCATACAAATCGATAGACAGCTCACAGACATCAAATCTTTGTATAACACACACTCTCCTTCCCCTTCTATATATATAACATTATATTGAAATCGTGACTAAATAGAAATATAATATATATAGCTTAAAGAATATTATGCAATTCATTCGGCAATAGTAATGGGTTATTAATGCATGAAGGGCTTGCTAGACAAGATTGAAAAAATTAGTGAGTAACCCCTTAAAGGATAATCCTCTTGTGATGACACTTTGGATAATGCCTTTTGATGTACCGCTATCAAACTCTAATAAGATCCCCTTTTTAGTTCATGCCGTACAGAGCTATAATCAACTCTGTTTACTATATCGGACCCTTCTCCCCTGATATCAAGTCTATTAAGGAAAATACCGCTTTCTAAACCCCCTTAACTTTGATATTGCCTTCTTCTGTTAAAAAAGCTTTATTATATATAGCCGTTCCTTTTTTTTTTTTTTAGGTTATTTATATATATTGGTGGCCTCTTGCTTGCCTATTTCTTTTCCTTTTTTTTTTTTTTTTTTTTTTTTTTTTTTTTTTTTTTTTTTTCCTTTTGTTTCCTTTCCCTCAACAATGTCAGTTACAGTAAAGTAAGTTAACTTTTTTTTTTTTTTCAACAACAAATAACAGATGATTTGTATTAAACTTTTCTTTCTCTCTCTCTCCTTC
>JNEK01002870.1:0-37149 GCA_000697295.1 Mucor indicus B7402
TCGCCACAAATGATAGTAGTGGTAGTATTGGAAATGTGTAACGGTAATAAATCTAGTATTTGTGATATAACTTCAGTTTCTAGTGAGGGGGGTAAGTAAAGACAATGGATCAGTATTTTAGATGAAAGAATAATTGATAAGGAATACTTAGCCAATAAAGGATGTTCATGGGAAATGTGATAGATAGGTAGTTTGCAGGTGGGGTTAACCAAGAGAGCAAGACCAAGGGTTCCACGATGAATATTATAAGAATTTGTTGGAGAACCGTATGTATGATATTGATGCCAGGTAGTTGGATAACGATTTGGTGACAGGAGCCACGTTTCGGTAACAAATAACAGATCAGAGTTTTGAGATAGTTGAAGTATTGGAGATAGGGCCTGCTTTGGAAGGCCAGTAGCATTAAATAAAGAAATTCGTAAAGAACTCATTTATTTAATGTCGAGAAGGGGCGGTAGTGCTGGGAGATAAGGATACCGTTGGGAGCAATTCCTCCTGTGTGTCCATATCTATATCGTTGTGGTCTTCATCTGGAAGTTGGGATTCTTGAGGTGATGTAGTAGTTGGTCTCTGTGTTTGATCGAAGATCGATGCCAATTGTGTAGTACGTTCAACCCTAAGAGAGTCGAATTTGGATTGAGTGATCCATTTTTGTTCAAGGAAAAAACGGGCCACGGCAAATTTTACTGGAGCTCGAATATGATCAAGTGCACGGTTAATACGACTTTGTTGAAGTTCAGCAGCAATGGTGTCTCGCTCAGCTGGTGTGGAGTTGGAGTATCTAGGATCTGCAAGGATCGTACCACTGGCAGGGTTAAAATCGGCCTTTGTTGGGATGTTGTGGCGTCGGAGAAGTTCTGAGAATTCGGCTTCATGGTCATTGTGAATAAGAATGGCCACGGTGTTACGAGCGGGGTAATGGATGTCGAGGAGTCGAGCATTATTAACCCCAAGTTTACGGAAAGTTGTGCGTAAAGTACCAATAGGAATACGTGCTTTAGTGGGGATGTATAGGTATTTGAAACCTTGGTTCTCTGACGGAGGTTGGAAGAAACGTGCAGCAGCGGCTTCTTTTTGGAGTCGACGCTGTTCACGTTGCTGAGTTGAAGGTTGCTTGACTAAGTTAAGCTTCTCTTTGTTGTGCCATGGGGCATTAGCGAATTCTGTAGTACGTGTTTGGGATTCCGTGATGGTAGGGAAATCCAATATCTGTGTAGAGGAAGGCATGCCGTTAAGACGGGTATGCAGGTCTTGGATCTCAAGTCGAGCTTGTGAAAGTTCAGAGGTTAATTTTTCAACAGTTTTGCATAACTGCTGAATAAGATCGGTTTGGTTTGTACTGGAGAGTGTGTCCATGTTTAGTGGCGCAGAAGTTGTCGGTTGAGAATGAGGTTGGGTGTTCTGAGCAGCAGAACAGACAAGAGGGTACATTTCAAAAGCTTTGACGGCTTTATGGCAAGAGGTGCAGCTAAATAGTGGCTGGTAGGGTTCTTTGGTTGAAGAACCATTTCGGTGGAAGGTGGTAGTTTTAAAACATGCTGTACATGTTAGTTGTTTTCGGAATGTCGAAAAGTTGTTGTCAAGTTCAGACAACTGTTCCTCAGTGAGGGCAGGATCTGAACTTTTGTTGTAGGCTCCTCGAAGGGGTCCCATTACAATTGTCAAAGGTTTTGTTGAGGAGATGTTGTTTTAGTATATAATAGTAGAAGTCTGAGTCGCGCTTTCCAAATATGGTAAAAATTTACTAAAAGTGTTGGATAGCGGAAAGAAGTCCCCACTTGCAATACGAATAAATCCCATACATTTGGGCAAGCGTTTTATTTAACTTTAAAGCGGAACCTGAAAGATAACTCTTTCTCTTTTTTCTTTCTTATAACCATCGTCCCTAACACCCCATTGATCTAGTTGAGGACAAACAACAATTCAATACGTAGCAGCAAAGATTGAAAAGCCTCTTTTTTCTTTTCTCTCTTTTTTGAGAGAAAAGGACAGATGGGCTATGTCATGTAACTTGATCTTTTGCGAACTGACTTTTATACTCCAAATGAATGCTTTTGACATAAAATATATACGACTTGGCTTGTATTCTCTGAATATGCAAAGCGCATAAACCTATTATAACAATCTGTCTACTGTACATACAATTTAACTATTGAAAAAGCAGTACATTGCATAGATATTTTGTTAGGCCTTAAAACCGTTTACAATAAAATGGGTCCTGATTCGACTTGATGTCTTAAGGAGAGCAGCAGTCTTCAAACCCTTGATTGCAGTATTTGAGAGATTAGTAAAACCACCAGTAAACATGTAAGGCTTGGGAGTAGAAGTTAGTTTAAGCATGATACCGTAAAATACGAACAATTTAGTTGCAGTTCAGAACAATAAATTTGGCGCCGACTTAAAAGCTTCACCTTTTCTCATGGTTGTACATGTTATTATCGCCTCCTTTTCTTCTTCTTTATAAACTATGATAAGTTTAATAAAAGAAAGAAACTACTCGCTTATTGGCTTTCACATTAGTAAATTAAACGAGCTTTTGCAATACTGTATTTACAGCTTGAAACATCACCTAATTAATGGCGCGCAATGTTATAAACATGATCAACACGGGATAAATAAAGTATAGTGGATCAATTACATATGCTAAATACAATCACGATTAGTAAAGAACCCTTTGAAAATTTCGAATGAAGACATACTTGGTTATAGTTTGCGTGAAGTAGAGATCATAAGCGAAGAATGAAATTTGGGTGCCACAGAAACTATTTTTAAGTTCGAGTAACCACAATATATAGTGGATGTTGATCACAAAGAGAAGAGATGATTGGATGTGCAACAACGTATTACTGGCACGATGTTTATGGTAAAGAGTGATTCATTTAGGGATTGCTTTACTATAAGACCTTCAGCTTACTTGAACATTCTTTTTTTTTTTGTAAAGTTTTATACAGCAAAGAGTGTGTTATGTTTACTGAAGTTTATTTTTATTCTTGGAGTCCACGAGAGAAAAGTATTCAAGGGGAAACTACGCACGCAACCTGGAAATGGTAGCTGCCGATTGCTTACTTTCTATTCGTTCGGCCTGGAACAAAAATATAAAAAGAAGGAAAAGGAGTTTAAATTGTTTCCAAGTAAAGAAGTTTTTCATTTAGGGCATGGTGCATTTTATATTCAATCGAGATAAATTTTCCCTTTTTGAAGTTAAAGAAGTGCAGAAGTTATATTGGAAATGGACCGTTAATTATTCAAATGTGATTACGTGGAGGCCACAGGAAAACACATCAATGGCTAAAAGGAATTCGGTTACACAGTTTTTTCTAACCAACAAGAGGTGTTCTGGGCACCTTTTATTTATATAATTTTGAAAATCATATTTTTATATCTCGGCGTTTCTTCTCTGTCTCTCTCTCTTTATTTTTTCTCCCCGTATAGTATTGTTGGATGGCACCTTTAAGCTTATATACAAATGAGATATGTTATACCAAACAATGCTTGGAAGCAGCGTCAGATTTACTACAATCCATCAACATGAATATTGACCCTTGCTCAGACTTCTATCAATATGTTTGTAAAGTATATGTAATCACTTTATAGCGTATCTCATTCAAAGTATTAAATCATGCTTGAGACTAGGTGGAAGCTGGATAGAATCAACTATTATTCCGGAAGATGTAGAAGGTTTGATCTTTTGTAACATTGGTAGTTTATATTCTAACCGTTTATATTAGCTTTCGGAGTCATGGAAGCTCAAGAGAGATACCATAAAGAAAGAATGAGATCTATTCTAGAAAGTTCCTTCAATGATCTATTATCATCAGCAATATCACTTGATGATTTCCAACTAGACACAGCAGAAAACAAAGAGATTGATGAAACAAATTTTCAACTTGTAAAGGACTATTACAATTCCTGCAATGATATTGACATAAATGATGGAGATGACAGACTACAAGCATTCTTTGAAGAATATCAAAAGCTCAATCTACAAGTATATTATCAAGCGAGAAGTGAAATGCCACTCACTATCAACCGACAAATTATGGATATCATCTCATACCCAAAATCAAATGATGATATTATAATTGAAGTAGGTGGCCTATATTCGATTGAACTCTCATACGATGAAGAAGATAGAAACAAAATGTCCCTGTTTATATATCCCCCTTTAGACTTTGAAAGCAGAGACACTGCTCCTTTAACGGATTATACCAACAAGCAATTGATAGAACTGTTTACCTCGTTATTCAGCCCGGAAAGCTTCACTGAACGAGATATAAAAAGAGTCAATCATATGAAAGCGCTAAACATACAGGCATTAAACGAAAAAGATATTCACTCAATTGTAGAAAGTGCAATCTCTGTACAAAATAGGCTACTCTCTTTAAGCAAAGACAAGTAAGCACTAGTAGCCACATCACTATATTATTGATCTATTAACATCACACTATACTAGAGAGTACCAAGTGTACAATGTTTACACTCTCGATGAATTGGTGAATGATTTCCCTTTTACTGACTGGGAAAACATTCTCTTAAGAAACAACATCGAGTACGAGTCAATATCAGATGTCACAATCAATGTTTTCAACGAACGATACTTTCGCGAACTCAACTACTATATGAACATAGACGACACTTCACGAGTTTTAAATAAGAAGAGCATATTAAATTATATCACGCTTAAAAACATCCTGCACGTAGCATCCAACCTTGATGAACATGTTCGTGCTATCATGCCAGATTCACCTTTTCAAACGCGTTCCAGTCTGTGTACGGATAAAGTAGTGGAGAACCTTGGTCATGCTGTTGGAAGAATATACTCTATGATTGCTTTTGGTGAAAAAGATCGTCTAAAACTAAATGAAATATCTGCAACTATTGAGGATTCTCTTGGCAGACTCATTGAAAACTCTGATTGGTTGGACGTTTCAACTAAAACAGCAGCAATTAACAAAGTAATGAAACAGAACAAATGAATAATACAAACAGCTAATAGAATTAAAAACTATATATATATATATATATAGTTGAGCAAAATGAAGAAAGTTATTGGGTACAGTACAGAGTCACCAGACATTCGCTCACCTAAAGAAATTCAAAATTACTTGGCTGGTCTGGACATTTCTGATAATTATTATACAAGCGAAAGATCTGTTGAAAAATGGATATTGGATAAATATTGGGATACTCTAGGTAGAGTGATTGATTTCCCTGAATGGATCGGAATTCCAGGTTCTCAACAACTTGTAGCCTTAAATTTACTTTCCAAGAATAGCGTAAGTATTTTTATGCTGTAAACACGGCATGATCTGATGTTGATACCAATTTAGATATTTGTCAGTGCTGCCTACGCTCAAAAACCATATTTTGATAAACATTACCCAGATTATCTCAATTATGCTGGAATTGGACAAACAATCGCCCATGAATATTCCGTAAGCCGAAGCCTATGTTTTTTTTTTTTTTTTTCCCTGATAGAAGCGTTCTAACATTCATTTGATACAGCACAGCTTTGATAGCTCAGGATCGGAATTTGATGAAAATGGTTTCGTTCGAAATTGGTGGTCTGAGCTTTCAAAAACGACATATTCAGACAAGACTCAATGTTTTATAGAACAGTATTCTGATGCCTACGTGCTTGATGAAAATCAAGAAGAGCACTACATTGATGGCTATGTAAGTGCATATCCCTAGAAACTATAGTGTCTTGCTTTATTTATATCTCTATCTATAGATTACTTTAGGAGAAAACATTGCTGATAACTTGGGTTTATCTGCTTCTTATGACGCCTATTTGAAATCCAAAGATAGAGGCTACAACCCTCTTCTTCCTGGATTACAAGATTATACCGCAGACGCCCTATTCTTCATTAGCGCTGGTCGATCCTTTTGCTCAAAGTCGGTGTCTAGCACGATCGATAGCATGGTAAAAACAAGACAAAATAATATACATATATATAGACCCCATTGTCTAATACTGTAGTAATAATAGCTTCAAGATGAACATTCACCCGACTCTGTAAGAGCAAACAAAATTTTTCAAAATAGTGGAGATTTTGCTAGAGCCTTTAACTGTCCTGTAGGAAGTAACATGAATCCTTCCAAAAAGTGCAAAGTCTGGTAAACCATACATACATGTACATAATACTATCAAATCATCCTTGCATAATAAATAGAAATATAACAAAAAAACCCAAAAGCTGGGCTTGACATACATATCCTACTGTTTTTATTATTATTATTATTATTGTTTTAATTAAGGTAAAACACATAATAGTGCAAAGTCATCTCTGTGCGAGTACAACCATACACACTTGTGCTTGGCATCAATCAATTTTTGAACTGCTCGTCTAACTCTATCAAGGGTATCTCTTTGGTTAATATTAGCATGTTCCAGAAGCTTTTTGAATCCATAATCCTGCCAAAAGTTATATTCGACCATGCTCTTTACTATTTCTTTTGGAAGATCAAAAGCTATTACTTGCACATCTTGCTTCAAGTCGTCCATGATAGGAGTCAAACGATTGATAGCTATTCAAGTTTGAGTCTATATGATTGCTAAAAAAAGAAAGAGATACGTTACCTTTGTCAGTAAGGACAGTTTTGTGCTTGTGTTTCATTTTTGTACGCTCTTTACCACGGCCCTCATTAAATACAATGTTCACATCAAAGGCGGTTTTCTTTTGGTCCAATCCTTCACCTTTAGACATATCAAGGGAAAACGGGTCATTTCGCGCTATTACCATTCTTTTAATAACAGAGACCTTCAAAAAAAAAAAAAAAAAAAGCTTTTAGTTACCTGAATCTGATGTATCCTTTGATTTCAATTCATGTTTGCTCTTCACTCTCGCTACCGAGTCAACTCTCATTTGCTCAGTGATTTCCTGAGATAACCACATACAGAGATCTGGTTTGCTCACTTCAGTTTCAGTACGGCGTAACACATCCTTCACCTTCACCGTAATGGATTCACCTGAGCTTGAAGACTTGACTTCTGAATTCTTGTGCTTCACAATAATAATCCAGTTAATACTGGCTTTCTTGCAAAGCGACATAAGGTCTTCAGGAGTAATATAGTCATCATCGTTGTACTGGAACTCAGCTCGAATACCGTGCTTCCAAAGCTCCTTGACTATTTCTAAACGCTCTTGAATCAACACTTTACCAATACTAGCGACATAAACGTCACATCTTTTGGGCGCCCAAAGACCAAAACTCCTCATTCTTTCGTTTTTGGCTTTCACCAAATATTTGACTTGTTCCGACTGATGCATATCCAAGTGACGAATCAGCTTCTGAATGGCGATATTGACACCGACAGCTCTCAATTTGCGGTTTGCTGTTGCATTAGGATGAGCAAAATGCTGCACCAAAAAGTCATATCTAAGTAATATGTCAAAAACATGTTCTTTTGTATTTTTCCTGTCTCTTATTTACCTTCCGCCAACCGCGAGTACGTCTTTACGCTTAGAATCGATAGTATCAATCACTGTTTCGAAAACCATACCGTTTTTGTAAAAATGGTTATTATAACTATTGTATCAAATTTAAGTGTTATATGTTAAACACAATGAGGTGAGGGTACTTACACTAACAAGGGATGAAATACAATTTTGTGGTGTATACCGATATGCTCACTCACGTCGACTAACATACGCAGCTGTGCAACATGATCACGGAATTTTGATCGATGGCTATTTGGAAGCAGACCATCAATCTTCTTAAAGACAGACTCCAACTCACCTATACATGAAAATGAGTTTTTTGGCTTCTTTCTTTCTCGCTTTTTTTTTTTTTTTACCTTGGACATTGAACATGGATAGCTCGTCTAGAACACTGCGTTGTAAATGATATTTGAGCTTTAACACATTCCGCACCGAAGCAAACGAAGGCGCTCTTCCTAAACTTGATAATGCTACAAGAACACCCTTCCTAATCTCTGGCGGCACTCGACAAGTATCCAAAATAAGATCTGTAATCGCTGTATGGTTTATCACGAAATAAAACCGACCGTTTTTGTAAGGTGGTAATTCTTCCAATACTTCTTCAACCACCTTTAGCACTTCAGCGTCAGGCACCATAGGAGCTGTCTCTTTATGGACAATATCAAAATCAGCTTCCAGCACCGTCTCAGGTTGTCCACCGCTTTGGTTTTCACGGTACACTTTATCAAATGTAAATCGCTTGAGTTCAGGGAACCCTTTTTGACGGGCGATGAAACGGGCAAATGGTACAGTTTGGTCATACGGCAACTGGTTTAAGGAGCCCTGGGAGTCCATCAGGTAAACAGGGTTCTTCCAATTCCATTGGTACAGGTCGTTCTTGGGAATAAGCAAAGGCGCAGAAACATGAATAGCGCCATGTCTTCTGAATACTTTGGTCATTTGTTCACGTACACAGTCGTAAAAGATATGACTAAAAGGGTCAAATTGGGACTCAACACTGGTTTGGTAGTCATAGGTAAAGTCCTTGTGTCTATCGGCAGATTGAGAGAACATGGCAGACATAAGCTTGTCGTAGTATGGCGTATTGGGGTTAGCAATAGTACGAACACATTCCTTGATATATTCGTCTTCCAACTTGGGAGGCAATAAATCGCTTCGTAAAAGCTCAAAACTGTTGGGTCGATCTTTTGGTTGTGGAGATAGTAAAATCTTAATGATCTGCTTTTGATTTACATAATTCGACGGGAAGTCGTCAGGAAATTTTCCGTTACGCAAGTCGTTTAATGTGACAACACGTTGCATGCCTGTAGAGAAGCGGTAACACATTTCAAAGAAGATCACGCCTAAAGAAAACATATCGACCTTTTGGTTGTAACGCATACCTGATGTTGCGCCGGTGGTGGGGTCAGGCATCACTTCAGGAGAGACATAGAACGTAGTTCCCACACCTGTTGTCATGCTTTCATCCGCTCCAATATGTGCACTAGAAACAGAATAGCCATTGTAACTGGCAGAAACACTTCCGGCATTTGAGCTTGGATTCATATTAAATTTGTCTCCTAGTCGATGACTGGTATTTCTAGACAGAGAAATACTATCTACCAAAGTTTGATTTGACGTGGCTAACCCAAAATCACCAATCTTGACGTCGTTGTTTGAATCCAAGAAAATGTTGGCTGGTTTTAAATCACGGTGAATCATGCCTTGAGAATGGATATGAACAAGACCCTCAAGGATTTGACGAAAGAGACGCCAAGACTCTTGCTCGTCTATACCTTCATCAATAACATCGCGTAAAGTCTTCTTTTCACAATATTCCATTTGAATGTACAGGACACGAGTACGCTGAACGTGGTTTCTCTTTTGACCCTCCATGCTCTTCTCTTCGGATTTCTTCTTGATATTGCTAAATGCTTTTTGAACCAGGCGTTGCTTCTTAGTAGATGCTGTATCTGCCGTACCGTCACTATCGGCGCCTGTACTTGTATCGTCATGAGCAAAAGAAATAAAGTCGTCCGAATCATCGCCCGTTGTTGTTGTTGTTGTTCCGTAAGGTTCGTCGTCGTCGCTTGAGCTCTCGTCGTCATCAAATTGAATAGCCGAGTAGCTTCTGCTCTTGGTATTTGATCGATGTCGGTCCAATGACAGAAAGTCATGGAACTGCTGTTTGTAGGCGCTGACATCACCGTCTTCTTCGTCATATTCTGATTCTGAGTCGTCAGAAAAATCTTCGTCATCGCTACCTTTGAAACTGACACCGTCTCCATCTTCAAACCAAGTGGCAAAATAACGCACAACATACTGGTGGTGTAGACTAGATAAAGAATGGACTTCTCTAAGGATTTTTCTCAAGTCTTCACTATCGCGTGGGTCTAAACGTACTTTTTTTATGGCGTAAAGTCGACCATCCAGCCTGTTTCTAGCTTTAACAACTTCACCAAAACCACCTTTGCCCAAGAATTCAATTTCTTCGAAATCAGCCTTGTATCTCGAGCTGCTGATATGAGTAGTACTAATCGCGTTCTCGGACAACTGTTGCGCCTGGGTTTGTTGAGCTTGTGTTGTGTGTGGGTAAATAGCTCTATTGAAATCGGGAGCCATCGAGGGCTCAAATATCTGTGGATGGATGATGGTTTCTGGTTCTTGAATCTTACTTGAGTTCATATGAGGGGCAACTTAAACATACATAAAATTAGATACTTGTAAGCAACAAGAAACAGCTTTTACGTTACCATTTGTTGAAAAAACAGGCGGGGCAGCTTGTTCTGAAATCATCACCTCGTTATCGCCTGCAAAGAAAGGATCATTCATTAAGTCAATGGCAGTTGCTCTTTTCTTTGGATCAGGCTCTAGCAATTTTTTTGCAAAATCATTAGCGATGGCAGGTAATTCGGAACCAGCTGTGCGTAAAAAGGCTTGAAAATCGCCAAACTCTTTAGTGACTTCAACACCCCAGAGCATTTCGATAAAGACAACACCCAAACACCAAATATCATTCTTTCTCCCGTAAACGCCAGGACGCTCTCGTAATTCAGGTGAGCACCAACCAGGCGAAGGCTCCCGGGAAAAGTCTATTTCGTTATTCTCAATCAAGTAGTTGGATTTGTTTAAATCTATAAAGGTATGAGCAATCAATCAATGTGTATGTATATATCAACTAACCATGAAGTCTCTTATTGTAACTGATATCTGCTAGTTTGACAGACTGATTGTTTGCACAAAAAATACTATTAGATCTAATTTCTTTATCTCAAGTCAGTATTTTTCTTCAGGGCAGTCAAGTGTTTATTTCTTACCTTTGCAAACAAATCCATTCAAGTGAATGTGATTCAATGCCCATAAAAGTTGTTTCATATACTTTCGAACAATAGCTAGACGTAATCCGCCACCACATTTCTTTAGTAGATCATATAGACTACCTCCTTGTTCATATTCCATCAAAATATATAAAACCCATGAATCACGATCTATTCTACTTCGATCCAACCGAGCGTCATAAACACTGAGGATATGTGGGTGTTTGATTGTTTTTAATCGGTCTAGTTCTCTTTCTACATCTTGAAGTTTTCGTTTACCAGCTTGAGTTGCATAGTATGAACCTGTGACATACACTCGTTTTAAAGCCAATAGTCCTGGTAGAACTAAAGTATCAATATCTTCTGTTGTGCCTTTATCTCCTGTAATTTTGTAATTGACGGGTTGAGCAGAATATGTTTCGCCAACAACACCTTTGCCTATGCAAGGACCAAGGGCTATTGAATGAAAGCAAACACTCTACATGACACACAATGAGTACCCGAATAATGCTAAAACAACACTGCACTTTTTTTTTTTTTTTTTTACCTTTGGTATAACGCCGTTCTCTTCTTTTTCAATTGGAATGTTGAGCAAGTTTTCAAAGTGTATCAATTTAATATCACTGTTTTCAAAATTGTTCATGGCTGAATCAGAACTTGTATCATACTGAGTATAAAAATCATCGTCGACAATCGCTTCTGTATCTGCGAAACCCAGTTCTTGACGCTGTTGTCTTGCGACACGAGCATGTTCTCTTTTGCGCTCAATGTCTTGTTGGATTTTTTCGTTCATCATATCGGACTGTACTCGTAACTCTGCTTCTCTTTCTTGTTTCTTTCTTGCGAGTTCTTCGAGTTCGCGTTCTTTTTCTTCTTTCAAGTCTTGCTCGTTACGAATGACCATTTGTTCATGAAGTGTGAGTTTCGAGATAGCTGAAGGAGGTGCATTATGGTTGGCGAGAAAAGCGCGAACATGATCACTAAGATCGTACATCATTTCCTGACCGACGAGTTGTTGTGCTGTCTTTTGTAAAGAGAGTGTGAGTTGGCGCAATAGGTTGGCCGTTAAACCTTTTGGGTTGATCAGGTGTAATTCAGGTGGTTTGTTTGGATATGTTTTTGGGAATCGAACTTTGAGATCAACTGTGACATTTGCTTCGTTTTCTTCTACACCCAAAGGGCACAAGTGTAATATGAATTCTGGATCAGGGCTAGTGACCTATATTCTTGTGAGACTATGCAAACAAAGCGCAATACTCTTTTACCTTCCAAGCTGTTTTATTGACAACTTCATGGTAATCTTCCATAAAAATAGCCTGCAAGGCTTCAATCTCGTTATGTTGTATTTCTTTTAATTCTTCAAAATTGAAGTTTGATTGCATTGTGTAAAGTAGGTTAAGTTTTTATATATAAAGTGTTGTGCTTCGAATGGAATAAATAAATAAAAAAAAAGTGAATTTCGTTTTGTTTAAATATGCAATATTTTAACAAAGAAGGGGATTTATTCCATTCTCAATACATTCGCTGTTAAAATAAAAAGTTTGGAGAATATACGTGTCAAAAAAAAAAAAAAAAAAAAAAAAAAAGATAAGTGAAGTTCTTTCAGGCAAAAGAAAGAAACGAAATTTTTTGTGTTTTGATGACTCGAACTTACTCCATAAAAATCTCAGTTCAAACTTTAAAAATCGACAGTAAAGTGTGACAAAAGATAACCCCGCTTGTGGTGTCTCCAATGGTACTACTATTATTATGCTCTGAAAAAAAAAAAAAATTATTATATAAGCTGTTGATGCAAATACAGTATGCAAATAGAGTGAGCTGCTCACAAAGACTATATAGTTACACTTCAAAAGAGTGTAATTACTACGAGCAATCATAGAGCAAAAATAACGCGCTGCATATCCACGTGGTACGAGGTACGAGTCCTAGTGGAATTCTATCTTAACAAAGAGGAGACGATAGCAGTTTCATCTACAAAATCAGTTTAACGTAATGCGACTGTTATATTTTCAACAGATAAGTGCATTATGCCACTATCTACATTAACAATGGAAGAAAAGATGGTACAAACACCAAATCGGGTATAATTGAATCACGTGGATTTTTGTTCCTTGAAATAGTGCATATCTAGCATATAATAGAACACTTGGTATAGAGTTTCTTTTGAAATAACCTTATATGTACTTTAACATATATAGGCTATTTCTCTAGTATACGTAAGTGAGAAGAAGAAACTATGAAAAGTACTTTGCGACAATAGATAATACAATCTCATCGACTATGTAAATTCAACTTGAGTATCTCCTTGTCAACATATTATACCAAACTCTCTAAAACTATAAAACATCTTCAAAAGCAAAAGGTATGATGATACTTGTAACTATTACATTGCCATCCAATTTTTGTGACTTCATAACACATATTTTAAGGAAAAGGACTCAAAAAATTACATTTTGGCCGGTCAGATATGAAATGCACATTGCTCTTTCACCTAAGGCAAAAAAATTAAAATACATATGGCCTGCAAGAAACGTGAAAACCCACTTTTCTTCAATTTAGTGTAACTTATGCACGTTTGTAACGTCATCATCTTGAACAATGGCTAAGGGACTGCTTTCATGGATTAAGGGAATCATTTCTACTGTATTATACCAGACTTCTTTTTAATTTTTTAGTGGCATATGCTTTCGTTTTTGAAAAAAGAACTTTGTATTACCTCATCTTTTCCTAGTAGTCTGTCCGCCTATATTTCTTTTAGTTCTACTGTCGAACAAGTACTTGCAACGAAAAGCTTTCTTGCTACTTCTTTCTCTAAAGTAACATATACACAGAAAATGAATACATCGCTTGCTCATCCAGACGGGTGAGGAAAGTTTTGTTACTGTTAGAAGACTCGCAGCTACTTATGTATTAAGTTGTTCTTCACCTTCCAAAGTGCTACGTCAAGATGTTTGAGTTTTAAACATAAGCTCCTTTACACTATGAAACTCTTTCTTATACATAAGCAAAATAATTGTTATAGTTAGGTATCCTTTGAAGAGAAAAAAAAAAGTAATTTTGAGAACACCCTTTCTGTCTCGCTGTTAAGAATGTCAGCTTTTTTTTTTTTTTCTGCAAAACGTTGATCACATGATTGGCGCTCATATGATTCTCCATCATGATTAGAGACTCGCGCACAACAGTATTTTAGTTATGGGTAGAAATAGAAGCCATCAAAATCTGAGCAAAGGGGTTTGCGAACCATGACAACCAGAAGCTTATAGTTAAAGATATTGATCATTTTAAAAATCTGTTAAGGTACAAA
The DNA here is from genome assembly GCA_000697295.1 of Mucor indicus B7402. Lineage (NCBI taxonomy): Eukaryota > Fungi > Mucoromycota > Mucoromycetes > Mucorales > Mucoraceae > Mucor > Mucor indicus. Next base: position 14,046 of record JNEK01002870.1, read on the forward strand.
TAAACGAAACAGTAACTATCGTTCAATTATTATCGTATGTACCAGAGCCATGACTTGGGCACATACTATAACTGTGTGTTTTTTTATCTATATTGAAACACAACGTAAGAGTAACTAGCTAGTTACTAATACGAGTAGTCTATATATTAACTGGAAGCATAACTGAGGCAGACTGTAAGGGAAGCAGAACTATTATAAAACTGAAGGCTTTAATAAGATGTGGAGATAACGGCAATTGTCAACTTTAGGCAAAAATGGAGATTGACAAAGATTATAACAGACATATAAATTTTATAATTAGCATGTGTTACACTCTATTGTCATTGGGAGGTTTACATTAGTGCCGAGTTTTCCCGTAATATAAAAAAATCAGTTGTTTATTAGAAATGAGAACGACTCATTTTAAAGAAATCTTGGCGAAATAGAACGCCTGCAATTGAGAATTTGATACTTTGTGTGCGTGTGCGCATCCAATGTAATACAGTGTATATCCTTTTCAATACAAGACAACTGGGGAAAAATGCTCTTGTAATACAATAAGCTGTGACAGAAATAGCTATAATTAACGGAGAACTTTTTAGTGATATGGTAACTCTAACCATAAACTTTGATTTTACGCGAAGGAATCAATTAACTATATCACAACTATCTAATCCGGGAGATCGGATGAATTTGTAATTATGAAAGTTTATTTCAATAATCATGGGAAATTGGAACAAGCGGGAAATGTGCGTACCTGATTTAGACCATATAAGTCAGCTGATAAAGCCAATGGTAGCACTGATTAACTTTACATCATATAACGTTACAATAAGCGTATAATTAAGTGAGCTTCTTTTTAACACATCAATGTTTTTTGAGGATTGAGGGTATGTTATACACGCGTATTATTAAGAAGGGTGGTTATTTTTTTTAGCATACATGCAGTGTGAAATAACAAATGACTTGTTTAATATAATATACAATGAATGGCTTAGTGGGTTAGTCATATATGGGAGGGCTATCTAGATATAGCATTATCACATTTAGTGAAAAACAACGGGGTAAAAAAGAAGCACAAGTGAAACATATTAATTAGTGTGTGTGTGTATGTGTGTGCTGTATGAGCGCGATAACGTGTTACAAGTCCTTTAAATTGTTATAGTAAACATCAAAGAATCTATTTGAGCTCCTATTTTATATAAAGTTGTGTTGACTGTTGTAAAGTATGACAAAGCATAATTACGCAAGAGAATATAGTAACCTCTTTGTATTCAGTGACAGCGCTTATTAATTATCCTCGTCGCCGGTGAGAGCTTAGTCATGTACTTACACTGACCTTTCTCTATGTTTCAAATCGATCATTAAACATGAGATAAATATATCATGAGATAATTAAAGGTTTAAAATCAAAGCCTATTGTAAGAATTATGGATTGGAACAATATACTGCACTAAAATAAGTAGCATTTTAATGCTCTAGAGTACCTCAAAGTTGTTTGTTTGCAGATCCTGAAGAGAGGGATAGTACTAGTAGAAAAGTCACCTTATTTGTTGAAAGAAAACTCTTGATCCCAGAACCTCCCGACAACGAAGGTTGTTTGTTGCTATGACTACACTACTTTGAACTGTAACTCAAGCCATATTGGTATCAAGTACAAGAAGAATTTCCCAAGAACACAAGCGTCACTTTTCACACAAAATAGAGTAGGGAGGAATTGACTTAATACAGCTTTAAATGACCCTTCCAATTTATTTACCCGCTAATTCCCCGTTACCCAATAAAAAAAGGAAAGGAGGGTTGTAAAAGGAAGTTTTTGTTCTTCTTTTCTCTTTTCCACTAAAAAAAAAAAAAGAAAAAAATAACAAAAAGCAACCATGAGCCAACGCCAGTCTGTGCCTTTAACTGAACTTCGAAATTGTTCACCAAGTCAAATAGAAGCTGTCAAAGAATTAGAGCAGCAATTTTGTTTAGACAAGCAAGTTTTATTACAGGTCGTTGAGTCATTTCAACATGAATTAGTTGCTGGATTAGCAGACGATAGATCGAGTGATCTGAATATGATTCCAACTTATGTTACTGGTAATTTTTGAATAATAATTTGGGAAATAATTCACTAATTTGGTTAAAATGATAGGCTATCCCACTGGTGATGAAAAGGGCACTTATTTAGCATTGGAGATAGCTGGGATGGACATTTATGCATGTCAAGTGAAACTAAAGGGGGATTCTGGAAAGTTAGCTATTAATCAATACCAGTACAAAATACCGCAAGACTTAGCGAGTGGAGATGATTTTGCAGTCCTGATCGACTATGTAGTAGAATGCATATCTGATTTTTTAATGCGAGTGGGAACACAAGACTTATTTGTTTATCCAATGGCCGTGTCATTTGGATTTGCAATTAAACAAACAAGGTTGGATTCTGGACGTATTCTATCTCTAGGCTATGGTCTCAGTTACCCAAATGGTGTAGGTGTAGATATTGTAGAATTAATGCACGAACGTATAAGGATCAAGGGTCTACCTATTAAAATTGTAGCTACAGCCAATGGTAGGTTCAATAGCATAACATAGATCTCTTTATTAATTATTCATATAGACTCTGTGTGTACTTTATTAGCTCATGCTTACCAACATCCAACTACTCGCTTAGGCATCGTTCACAGTCTAGGCACAAATTGTTCCTATTACGAACCAGTGAGAAATGTAACAAAGTTAAAAGACACAAGTGTGACAAGAGACGCGGATATGATTATGAATACAGAATGGTGTAATTTTGGTTCCTCGAGAAGAACTTTACCGTGCACTTGGTTTGATAGAAAGTTGGCTAGAGAATCCATTAACCCACAGTTTCATGTATTTGAAAAGATGACAACGGGTATTTTCTTGGGTGAGCTTGTGAGAAATATTCTTATTTACCTTGTTGATCGAGATATATTATTTGGCGGTGAATCTTCGGAGACTCTCAACACAGCACAGAGTTTTGATACAAGTTACATGTACGTGTGTGAGGCAGATGATACAGAAACACTAGAAGACACTCGAATTGTTTTGGAGGACATGATGAACCTATCAAAGACATCAGTTGGGGATCGCGAAGTGGTAAAGAAAGTCTGTGAATTAGTGGGAACTCGTGCTGCTGTATTAGTAGGCGCTTCTATTGCTGCTATTGTGCAACACATGACAGCCAATGGTATTGGAATGGATGAGGATGGCTATGCTATTTGTAAGCTTATATAAGTTATTGCAAACTACTTTTTTTTTTTTACTAATAATAACCTTAGCTATTTCTGGAGGCATTTATGAAGATTATCCTTCTTTTCATCCCCGTGTTTGCAAAACTATAAAGGATCTTATTCCAGAACAAATTGCTGGTAGACTTTCCGTTGGCGTAGTGAAACACTCACGTATTGTAGGTGCTGCCATTGTAGCAATGATGGCAGAGAAAATAGCTGCCACTCAAAACCACTCTTAAAAAGAACTTTTCATTCATATACTGCAACTCACCCATCACATTTATATCTAGTTTACATGAATTTAAATACCACTAAAATATAAAACATGTTATATACCTTCTTTTAGTATGTTATTTTCTGCTTGCATAAAGTACTTTTTCTTTCCAAGTTCTCGGATTCAGCTGCACCATATACTTGTTCAGCGGTTGTGTGCTAGCCATTTGTTTTTTTTTTAAATTACTCTGCAAATAATTTTTCATTTAATGTGGAAATGAATGCGTACACCTAATCCCCATCCCCAATTCGAAATTTTGGCTCTACATAACTAACTTTTGTTTCTTCTCCTTTTTATTACATTCCCCTTTTACCAAACAATGACATTAAGAAGAAAAGCAATTGACTTTGATGAACATTTCTCTCAATTATTGGACATGCTGAATGGAGTCTACTCTTTCTCTCCAAAACAACAGCAAATAAAAGGAATGACAATGTACCAGTATCCTTTTTCTTAGCTAACCTATATATATATATATATATATATATATATAAAATTTTCCGTTCAAGCTTATCCTTAACTTTTATTGCTACTAACTTAGAATTGTGTATGATTTATGCATTGCTATACCTAGGTCATTTGCAGATAAAACGTTTACTGGAATTGCAGAATACCTCGACAGACACACTATGAATGAATGCAAGGTAAATACAACCACTTTTTGCTGAATTCGCGCTAGATATAAAGAGACAAACTCTTTTTATTTAGTACATGTTGCAACATGATGATATTGTTACTGCTTATGCACGAGCATTTGAGCGTTTTGCTTTAGCAGCTGAATACATGTCTAGAGGATGTTGTTATTTGGATCGCATCAACACCCCTTCTTATGGTGGCGGCAACAGAAGCAACAATAGCAACAGTTCAAGCAATCTTGGCGGCAAATATAAACGCCAAAACATTGAGGCGCTTGCCCTTTTATTATGGAAATCCAACGTATTATTCACCATTCGAGACAGATATCAAAACAAGTTATTTTATCAAGTATTTGAAATGATTCGACAAGACAGAGATGGAGACACGGCACCTCACAGCACGATCAAGTCAGTTGTTACTTCGCTTGTGCAAGTCAATTCATTTACAGAGCAACCTTTACAGTTATATATTGAAGAATTTGAGCGTCCTTATTTAGTACATACTAAGCGATATTATGAAGCTGAGGCTGCTCGTGAAATTGCTTCCGGTAGCATTAGCGCATTTATGCAAAAGGCAAATATTCGACTTCAACAAGAAATTATGCGTAACAATCAATACTGTCATTCTACATCACATGGACGCATTGTGAAAGAATTTGAAGCACAATATATCGCTGCTTATCAAGATCGTATTATTGATGAATTTGAACTCATGTTAAAAGACGAGAGATTTCAAGGTAAAGTGGAGAGCGAGAATAACTGTCATGATTTTAACAAAGGCTATTCAGATTGCACTTTGGCCTATAATTTGTTGAGTAGAATTCCCGATGGTTTAAAACCCATTTTGGAGATCTATGAAAATTATGTAGCCAAACTAGGAAAGGAAATTGTATCACGTCTTGGTTCAAGTGTGACAAAAAATCCCAGATCTTACGTTGATCAACTACTAAACTTGCATTCAAAATATTATCATGTTAATCGGCAAGTCTTTGATTCGGATCCCCTGTTTACTGCTGCTGTGGATAAAGCATTTAGAACCGTAGTCAATGACAGCACATCTGCCAATGGTCCTGAGACTTTAGCTCGTTATTGTGATATTATGTTGAAAAAGAATTCAGGCAAAAAGGATGTAAATTCAGGAACAGCTAGTAAGAGAAAGGGTTTAAAGAAACCTTTTACAGAAGTAGATGAAGGCGATCAAGAAGAAAAATTAATGAAGATGGTAAAACTCTTTCTTTTTTTTTTTTTTTTCTCTTAAAAGGTATCCTTATACTATGTTAGATTACATTATTCAAATACGTTGAAGATAAAGATATATTCCAAAAGTTTTATTCAAGAATGCTTGCAAAACGTCTTATCTACAGTGTATCAGTTTCAGAAGAGCTAGAAATGAACATGATTAATCGACTTAAAGAGATTTGTGGTGTGGAATATACAAGTAAACTAAGTAAAATGTTTACGGACATATCATTGAGCAGCGATTTAAATAACAAGTTCAAGTTGTATACCAAGGAAAAAAGTCCATCTGGTCAAGGTAAGTGTGTCCATTTAAAGCTACATAACAGTTGGCTCATCCACTCTTTTACACAAGTCAATATGGATATCTTGGTTTTAACAGCTGGTGCATGGCCATTAAATTCCAAGGAAGATGCAGGCCCAGACACAAACAAGCTGCAAATACCCACAGTCGTAAGAATGGTTAGAAAGACTTTCGGACATATTGAATAACATAGTCATTAATGATAGATGGAGAACAATATCACTTCTTTTGAGGCCTTTTACGGTAATCAATACAGTGGAAGACGTCTATTATGGCAATGGAACCTTACTCGAGGTGAAATCAGAATGAATTACCTTGATAAGAACTATGAACTTCAAGTCAGTCTATACCAAATGATTATTCTTATGCTATTTAATCAAGGCACATCACTGACTGTAAATGATATCATTAATCAATCTGGGCTAACGTCAAACGATACCATGCGAAGTTTAAAGCCTTTAATTGATATGCATATCCTTGAAACAGCGGACGAGTCTAACCTATCACCTTCAAGTGAATTGCAAGTAAACACCAACTTTACAAGGTAAAAAAAAAAAAAAAAAAAAATACTACACTTATAAAACAAAAGAGGAAACGAAGCTGACATGTTATCTAGTAAACGAACAAAGATCAAGGTGACAGCTTCATCACAAAATGAAGCACAACAAGAAAGTATAGAAGCAAGAAAATCAGTGGATGAAGATAGACGCATGTATTTACAAGCTGCTATTGTTCGCATCATGAAATCAAGAAAGAAACTACCACACGTACAACTCATTCAGGAAATTTTCGACCAAGCGAATTCACGATTTTCACCGTCGGTCATTATGATCAAAAAATGCATTGAACAACTTTTGGAAAAGCAATTCATTGCTAGACAAGAAAGAGATATCTATGTTTATGTGGCTTAATTCATTAAAAAACTAGTCATTTATTAAGCGTTTATAAGTGTTGTTTGTTTAATAGATCTATATAAAGAAAGCATGAGTATATTGAATTCTTTCCTCTTCTTGAAAAAAATGTTTACCTAGAAACATTATCAAATAGTCTTTCAATATCAGGGGAACAGCGGATAAATTCATGTTCCCAGAATTTCGAATCCTTGATGAGTTCGATAAATGAAGTAAGTAGTCCCCAAGGGTGAGGACGGTTGACAATAAGTCGCTCCAACAAAACTCGAGTAATTTGCTCTTTAACGGCCTCGCTTTGCTTTGAGAACAAATTCAAAAGCGCCATACTAAAGAAACAAGTATGGCTATTAGGATAACGTAAATTGTCCGCAATAGCACTGATAACATTATAACGACCTATAATTTGAATAATGATTAGCTTACATTATTTTGAATTTCTGTTTCAAAATATTACCTTCAGAATCAAGAGTACTTAATAAATGGTTGTAAGCAATGAATGCAGGACTGCTAGTAATATTAATATCCTTCAATTGTGCTGACTTGAAACCGATATACAAAATGAAAGCAAACAATATCTCGTGGCTATGTTTGTCAACGGGTTGATGCTTGCGTTCCACCTGACTTTCTAAAACCTTAAAGAACTGCGCTGTGTCCTTGGAGGTTACAAATTCATCGATCTTTGTCTTAAAGTCGTTGTCATTCAAGATACTAACATAGCTTTGATCAAATAGGGGTTCTTCCGAAGATTCAGGTAACGATTCAAGCTTGAGATCAGGTGTAAAAGGATCAGGCAGATGCATTGTACGAGGGAAAGCGCTAAGAATCAAATTGCGAAGCTGGATACAGGAGTTAGGAATGGCCTGAGAAAACACAACGTAATTGCTGCATAGAAATTCAGGGAAATCATGCAGTAACACAACGAGAACACGCAAAGTACCACGGTAAAAGATTTTGGTAGCATGAGGAAGTTCTTGACATTCCAAAAGTGGGCTCAAAAACTTGAGCAATGCGAGAATCAACTTTTGGCATAACATGGCACCGTTATTATCATTGGTTACAAGCAGTTGAGGTAAGAACGAGCGGTTGGAAATTAACTGTAGCCAAGAGAAAGCAAATCCAGGGAAATTGTTAGGCTGTAGAGTGTATAAGGCATCACTAAAGGTAATAATAGCACTATTGTCAATAGATTTTGCACTGAACTTGTTGACTTCGTTGAAAAGTGAAGAGAACAATCTAAGGAACGGCTTTTGATTGAACTCGATTCCCTTGTTTTCGTGGTGGTAAGATAGCACAAGGATCATGACGGATAGAGCATCATTCAAGAGTCTAATCTTGGCGGAATCACTTTCCTTTTCTTCAATGACCATAGCAGAAATCAACTTGGTATATGAGTCAATCAAATGAATCATACGGCGGTGATGGACTGTGCTAACAGATCGGAAGGTGAGGTAGTGATTGATACAAGTTTCAGTACAGATTCTAAAGAAAAAGTAGCGGTGATCCTCTTCGGAGATCTTCTTCATTACATTTTCTGCCAAAGTGCGGAATATATCGTCGGTGGTCATAGGGTGTTGACATAATCGTACCCATTCCGCCAACAACATACGAAGCTCGAGACAATCAATATCTTTCTTTATATCCTTATAGGGCTCCTCAACCTGCTTTCTAAGTCCATCAATCAACGCAATGATATTAGGAGAGGCTTCATCGTTCTTGACAAGTTTATACAAGGAGGAAACCGTCAAAATATGATCTTCTAAAAAGGTAACGGGCTGTTCAGATAGTAAACAGATACGCATCAAGTTGGTGGCAAAATCAATCACACTGTCGGCTTTGGCGTTAATAAGCTTAGCAAGTTGAACATCGTATTCTTCTAATGGCAATAGTTCGTAACGAATAAGCATAGCGATAGCTGAAGGATTGTACTTGCGTTCGTCATCAGCGTAGATCAACCAAGACAAAGTTTCTTTAGTGACCTCTGCAGAGATTTCGAACAAAGACTGAAGGAACATGGTGTAGACTTCTAATCCAAAAGGTGAATTACTCTGATATAACATGAGAACAACCTTTTCAACAAAAGTAACCATGGTTTGCAAGGGCTGAGGACTTTGAGATACAAGCAAAGGGATTTGACGAATCAACAAACAAATATCATGGTTGGGTGGTAACTGAGAAATATTAGTGATATTACAATTGCGAATTAATCTATCCAACTCTAAAAGCATTTGTTCCAGTTTGGCATTCAATAAATTGGCTTTATTAGCCAAGGCTGGGTTGGGTGATTCACCACCCAGGAATGGCTGCTGCTGAGGTTGAGGCTGTTGGAGTGGATGTCCCATAGCTTCAGGGTGGAAATGAGCAGGTGATAACTGTTGCTGCAGCTGCTGTTGATGAAGCTGCTGTTGATTAGTATGAAAAGATCGTTGATCGAAACTTTCGTACAAACGTAACTGATCCATGTTAACACCTCTTGTAGGGCGTAACACTTCCGGTAATTGAATTGAATGAGGAGCACCGTTTAGACTCAAAACATCGAAATAGCGATCGTTGTTATTAGGCATCTGTTGATGTTGTTTACGGTAAGCAATACGGCTGGCATAAGCAGGCGCTAATCCGCGGTCGATTTCCTCTAAAGCCTTCACTTTAGTCAACTGGTCGACAAAGAGACAAAGTAACTCGATGTTTTCGTTAGCAACAGTTGAGGCAATTTCTTCTGCAAGTGGCTCAGGTAGTCCATTTTGCGTTAAACTAGTGGAGATCATGGAGATGATACCGGAACAAAGAGGTTCTTTACAAGTCACAACACAGAAGCTGGAAGCCAAAGTTTGAACCATGGCATGAGCTGCAAGCTGCAAGCGTGTCTCATCGGGTTCTGTTGCAAAGTCCTTCAATATCGTTTCTCTGGTAGATATAGCAGCAATATTAGCGGAACTGGCAATGATGGATGGGACGTTTTCGTAAAAAGCTTCAGAAACACCGGCGTAGACTGTTTGTTTAATGATAGGATGTTGAATCATCAATTGTCCAATAGCAGGGTTGATTTGAAGTTTACTCAATACTGGCGTAATGTCAATATTTTGACGAGTCTTGTTAGCCTGGGTAGGTGTAGCATTCATAGGAGCAGCAGGCGATGCAACAGGCACATTCATAGGAGGAGGTTGTAGCTGTTCTTCAACGACTGACTTAGGGACAGACTTCTGAGGAGTAGCAGGCGAATTGGCAAAAGAAGTTGCAGGCTTGTTGACAGGTGTGCTGATACCAGGAGGCTCTTGCTTACCCAAAAGGGATGTGGGCTCAACTTCGTTCAAATCCAAATTAAACGTCTTGTACAAAATTTCGATTTCGAACTTCAAATTCAACTTAAGACCTTCTGTCCAATAAAGCTCGGCAAGCAACTTCAAACAACCCATCACCCAAGGGTTAGGGGGCTTGAAAACCTTGCTGTAGCTAGCATGCTGCAAGATTTTACACACAAAAGGGATAGCCACAACGAGCTCGCTTTTTTCATAAGCAGCAATCAAAAGGTCTTTGATAGACAAGTCTTTGTGACGAATAGGCTTGCTCTTACCAATAGTAAGTCGACCTAACCAAAGACCCAAGTTTTTCAAGAGGTTTCTATCAGATGAAGATTTGGCGGTGTTGTCTGAGCTCAACAACAAACGGATGTTTAAAAATGTTTCGTCTACAACAGTGTCCGTTAAAGCTTGCATTTCAAGCTCGTCTAAAAGATTCGAGTAGAGCTCATGGTTGTTAGGCTCAATGCTAACACGTCGAACTACAAGGTAATGACTAAACCATCCCCAAGTAGACTTTTGCAATAACTGCTTCATTTCAACGGCTTTGCTCTTCATGTTGGCGGTGGACAAATTGTTGACTAAGAAGGAGATACGTTCTTGAACCTTATCAGGAGGGGTTTCGTAAGACTGCTTTTGAGCATGTTGCAATAAAGTAGCGACGTTGGGAGCTGATTCAGCAGACTTTTCAGCAACGTGACTTGTATCACTTAGAGGGGCAGATACTTTGGGTGAAGAGCCTCCTGATTGAGATGTCAAGGCAGCCATTTTATCCTCAGTGTCTTTTTGAGCTAATTGCTTCAAAGTTAAAGCAATACTTTCAGCGATAGGAGGGAAGCTGCGTAAGCCCTCAATCTTGGATAACAACAAAGTATATTGTGGCCATTCAAACAATCTGCTCTTGAACTGAGTCAAAGCTTGAATACCAAAATTAAATACTTTTGATCCAACTGGAAATTTCAAAGAGTCCAACACATACTTGAGCGCGGTTCTCAAAGCAGAATAGGAAATTAAGTGTTGCTCAATCAGTAAGCCTAACAGTTCACCAGTAACCATCAACTCGTTTTCAGGATATTGAGTAAAAAACTGGGCTTCGTCCAACTAAAGAATAAGTGTGTAAATAAAGCAAACCAATGTAAATGTACATATTTTACTTACCAAAGTATGGATAGTACAAGAAAAAAAGTTGACTTGGCGTTGATCATTGGAAGTACGGCACACTTTAAGCACTGAAGCAAATCTACTAGGGCTGATATCCTTTGTGTACAAACGTTCAAAATAAAGTCGAACCATTTCCTCTACTTCTTCAGAATAGTTTCTCTTACTCTCGGTGGGATCGTTTGCTCCTGCAGGTTTCTTTTCTGGCTGAGGTCGATTGTCGCTGAGTTGAGGGTACATTTGGGTGTATAACTGGCTAAGCTTTGTGAGCTTTGCTGTTTCGTTAGGAGGAAGTGGTCTAAAAATAGTAGTTTAGCTTTCATTTATCACCCCTTGCTTACGAAATTGATTACCTTTCTGTTAAAACCTTAAAAAAAATACGGATAACTTCCATAGACAGTTGCATAGCGGGAATGACGTTAGCTCCTGATTGGCGAGCCATTTCTATAGCGATCTTTTTCTCGAGAAACTCTACACAATTACCAAAGAATAAAAATCCGTCCTTTGCCAACTTGTCCATGAGCCATTTTTCTAAATTCAAATTTTGTCTACGGGCAGCAAGGGAAGCTAAATCGAGTGTGAAATACTGAATATCTGTTTTCAATATATTGCCGACAATCTATAGCTTACAAGTTAGTTCCTTTTTTTGTACTTATAGGGCAAAAATTAATCTCGGCTTACCTTTGCTTCCTGAGCAAGATCTAATACACGAGAGATAGAAGTGGGGTCCTTTTTGTACATATCGAAAAATCCTTCTAGTAAAAGATTAGGTTGAACTTGCCATAATAATCGAATAACGAGAGCTGAGTTCACATGGCCAACTAGGAAAATGTTGAGTAGCTTAGGTAAAAGGGAGCGATGTAACTCATTTTTGACGGGCTAATATAAAGACTTAATATCATATTGATACACTCGATTAAATAGATATCATATACTTACTTGAATCTGGGCTAAGCCTATCATAAGTAGTTCTGGTGATTGAATAGCGAGTCTATCCATCAGTACTTTTACATCTTCAGAAGCTGCTGTTCCGGCCAAGTCCATAATAGATTCTAATAAACCCAAGCAATTTAATTGTTGAGAGGCTAACTGGGTCGCAGCCTGGCGCATGCTGAGTGGTAAAACGGGAATGATTTCTTCTGGAATGACCTTCTTCGTAGCTGTCTTTGCCATGTTTATTAAATCGGGTGAGGCATATACCATGTGGTATAAAACGCTTAATTGACCTCGGACATGCATCCATGGTTGAAGGAAGATTTGAACGGGGAATGGTTCGTCCTATTTTTTTAAGGTTAGATAATTCTTTCTCTCTTTTTTTTTAATATTTAAGCGGTACTCATGACAGCAAACAGATGTTTACCTTTGTGGCATACTTCCAAAAGTTAATCAATATTCTTAAGCCAATTGGATCGTATAACATAAATTCAGCTTGATCTAATTTAGCAAATGTAGAGATCAAGTTCAAATTAGGATTCTACAAAACATAACAAGATAGGTTAGGAGAGCCTTTTCAAGAAACGTATCGTGATTATAAAGATACCTTTTTGAAAATGGATTCAGCAAAATTTTCGACGTTCCAAGTTTGTCCATCTGCATTTCCTGGAAGTTTCGAATGTGTTCTAACAAGCACTATCAACCCTTTTGAAACAGAGTCTTCCGTCACATCGACAGCTTCCATTACTTTGTTTGCATTGTCAATGGTAGCTAAAGCGTTGTATCCTTCATCTATTAGTTTTTTGCTAAGTAAAATGGCGTCTGTGCTCGATTTTTTCGACATTTTCTTTTTCTATGAATTAGAGTAAAGAAAGGTTAATGATCATTGCGGAATTATAATTAACTAAAAGTAACAAATACTGTAAATTGTTAAGGCACGTATACTTACAATAAAAAAAAAAGCTAGAAAGTATTATACTTGAGAGGTAAAAGAGGTTGATGAAATAAGACTCGAGGAATTTAACACGAAAATTTTTTGTCACGTCATCAAAAGTATTAAGGTTTGCTGCGGACTTTTAGGCAAGCAATCCCTTTTGTTTGACCTGAAAGCTCGAAGAAGCTCTATTTACTGTTACTGAATAACGCGATTGGTTAAGCCGATAGCTGTTTGCACTGCACGATGAGTTTACACTTTTGTTTTCCCTTCAAAAGAAAACAAAAGCATACCAATATATGTACTGATCAATGATAAAAAACATATATTGTATGTGCATTCATATGTATTGTTTTCATAGTTTTCACTGTGACAGAAGACCTAGTTCCGACAATATCCCAGCTTAAATGAGCGGTAAAATTGAAATTTATCATCCAATTTTTCAGCCAAAGTAAGCGATTTTGTGGTCCATAAATTTTTTTGATTTTGCCCAGAATGTATTTGATATTTATGCAAGAAAAGGTATCTCGCGTATTTGTCCTTTCATTTGCCTATAATCATCTTAGCGAAGAATCTAGAGTCACGGCCATCATATTCCTTTTCATTACATTTCAGATACAGTTTAGTATATGTCATGAGCGTATATCCATAAAGAGCGTTTGCTACTACGTTTTTCAATCAATCATGAGCATATGTTTCATACATTTCCAAAGTCCCACATTCAAGTCATTTTTTTTTCTATTAGACGGAAGTGTCTTTGGCAAGCACCAAATGCGCATTCGTCCTGACAAAAAGTTAAGATATTGATTAACAGAAGAACCACTCTCTCTTCAAACGATAGTTACTCTTTTCAAAAATTCCATGTTACTTATTAAGCACTCTTTTCAAAGACATTTTTTATTTTTCCTGTTGTATATACATACAGTGTTTCGGTTGTGATCAGTATCTTGCCAATATTTAGCTTTTAGGCAAGATTTAGTATGACACTCAATTTACATATCAAACTGCACTTCCGAGTAGTTTGACTCTTTAAGTTTGCTTTTTTTATAGCATGTGTTTCTCTGTAAACAATGGAATGAAAGCATTTATCATGAGCTCGTTCTTTCAAACTGCATTTACAGGTTGGGTTCAACCAGAAGATCATATTACCGAATGAACACTATATCATTCCAGAAGGGAACTCATTGAAAAGAAAGACAGGATTATGCGAAAACCTTCGATTTTGAAAATCCTTTAATAAAGTTTATGCTCTTATATGCTTTTTTGTGTGTAATAAACGTTTGATTTTAGGAAAACTCCATATTTCTCTTCAGTTCGGAGGAGCAAACCATATGGGAAGTCAAGAAATCAACCGTAGCGATTGAAAAAAGCCAGCTTTCACATCGAATTGATTAAAGGCCAAATTAAGCAAAAAAGGAAGCATTGATATCCTGCTATCATGCTTTTGTCACTTTATCTAGTCAATCAATCTGAAACTAGACCTTATAGTGACAGTGTGGTATTTGCACATACTTTTACCGAGTAAATCAATTTAGGTTACATTGGGAATTAAAGTTAGATAATACTTCTCTACGGTATGATATATTAGAATAATGGACCTCTTTTTTTTCATTTTAGCTACATTTTCGCTCCTCTTTCTTAAATAAAGAAAGCAAGTATATCAATGCCATCCCATTTAACATACATATATAGTCCCAGGACTTATCATTGTACACACTATCGACTATGCTAGTTACTCCAGATTGGAATTTCCAGTTATGCTATTTTAGCAGAAAGTAGTACTAGAAAATTACAGCACAACAATTATACTAATATTTAAATCCATAATTGCTAAAGAGAAAAGGCAGTTCATAGTGTGATTTTTCTGAGTTAAAGGCATTCTGGACTACTGATTTGCACATGCTTCTTGCAACTTCCGAGATTCTGTAACGATACGCAACGAAACGCGTGTAATTTTGTTTTTTAGTTGTAGGCGCAATAGATCAGTAAGCTACTTCTACATATACCGCATCACTTGAGGTGCATAGGATGTGCGTATTACACTGGTTTAGTAAAATTGTTATCAACGTTTTATAGAAGCTGACTTAAAAATAGCTATTTTTTAGTGTAATACAAATGTCAACTTGTGTATTACAAGAAAAGACTCCAGTTTCATGATACTCTTTAAAGCGTTAAGCAGCATGCTCAAGGCATTTTGATCCGATCTTTTAGATCACTGAAGATTGAATCATCATCTAAGCAAAAAAAAATACAACCTGCTTTTTTTTAAGAGCACGATAATACGTTACACGCCCTCTTTCCCTTGCTGTGTGCGCACTCCAGCCTTTATGTGATATTAGTTCCTAAGAAACGCTGTATCTATTGTACACTCATAAAAATTCTTTTTGTATACTATTGCAAAGTTATAGGAGACATTTGAGACATTGGGGGAAACCAAATGAATCAAATCAGTCATACGCTGTATTTACATACACCCTTAATATAGCTTGAGTACCTTTTTGTTTACATGTAAATAAGGAGTGACTTACAACAATAATTAATCCAGTCATAGTATACTGTCCTGTTTCTTTTTAGGCGTTTTTGATTTTTTTTCCCTTTTTTCTCTCTCTTATATTTCTTCAAATGCCTCCCAAACCTGATAAAGGAAAACAACGCGCGACTACTCCCATCAAGCGAAGTTTCGACGACGCCTCTGATGGTGAGCCATCAACTTCTTCTGCTCCGTGCTCTTCTGAGCAACGTGAGTCGAAGCGACCAAGAGTTGAATCTAAGGTGATATTATTATTTTTTATTATTGTTATAGGCGTTCACTAATACGCGTGTATATTATATATAGTAATGAAGGTGATGCTTCTACTAGTTCCTCTGGTCAGAAGAGGTATAGTTTTTATTTTTATTTTCATTTTTTACACAACTACTTTTACTTATTAACCAATATTATGTGTTTTTAAAGAAGTGCAGACGTGGTAGCGTCTGATTCACTTGAGGAGGATTGGACACCTTTCCGTCTTTTCAAGCGTTTGAGGGCCTACCTCATCGATGAAACCGGTGAATCTTCTGATTTGCCTGAGTCTTTGACTCACATCGATGGCCCCACACCTGTGTGGTGGTCGAATGCACCCGCTGTTGACGGCAGCAGCAGCGGTTCTTCATCCCCTATTTTAGGTCTTCTTCCCATTGGCAATATTGGTAGCAGCAATGATACTGGTGGCGACTTTGGTATGTCTTTTTCTATTCTTTCTTCTGACGATGTTTTTAGTAACCATGCCAGACAGGCTGCGCCTGCTTTTTCTTCTAGTTTTGACATTGCTGGCGATGAACAAACTGTACCACACTTGGGTGTCGTTGACGATGACCAAGATGTGCTCCCCCTTTTGGTGGCTATCAGTGATGGTGATCAAAAGGTTTCTTCCTTCACTGTTGTGACTCCTGGTGGTAACACCAGTGAAGCCTTTTCTGTCGTACCTCGCTTTGTAGTTTCTGCTTGCACTTCTGCTGTCGTTGACGATGGTGCTTCTTACTCTGCTTCTTCGTTCGATGACGCTGCTGTGCCTTGAAGGTGTAGTTGCGTACCAAGGGATGCCTTGATGGTTGATGGTGCTGTTGTAGTTTTTGAACTCTTCAGTAGAACAGAACAGAGGGGAAGGATCTCTGGTTAGATTGAAGCTGTAAGTGGGCTACACTTTTTTTTTTTTTTTTTTTTTTTTTTTTTTTTTGTACCTTTTTTTCTTCTTTTACATATACATATACATATATATTTATATTTTTTTGGTGGTAGTTTCTTCTTCCCTTCGTTGCTTTTGTGCAATTATTTGCGCTATAGTGATGCAGTGATTCCTTCACCTTTTGCGTCTGTTGTCTTCTACGGATAATGTTTGTTCTCCTCGTTGTTTCTTTTTTTGTGACAATCGACACACTATCCTTTTTTCGTAGTTTGGTTTTGGTTTCTGCTGTTGTGGCTGCTGTAGTTGCAGCTTTTAGCTGACTGGCTCCTGCTTCTTTTGCTTGGTTTGTCTTGGGCTTGTGGTGATTCCACCTACAATTTTTGGTGTCTTCACCTAAAAAGGCTGTATTTTGCGTTGTTGCTGTTGGCTGTCTGTCAAATTGGGAAAGACTGGCTTGTAGAAGCGTGTAGCTTTATACATCTTTGTTCTGCTTTTTTTGGGCTTTTTCAAGCTGATACACAGCAGGTTATAGTAACTCCTTGAGGTATCTAGGACTAGCTCTGGCTATCAATATGCCGTGTGATATCATGCGAAGATATATTAAAACTCTTCAGAAAAACGGTAAAGAGCGTTAATATAACTAAAAACAGAACTTCCGCGAATGCATGCTGACATTAATTATAGCTTCTGTGCTATCTAATACTATGAGAAAGGTGCTAAGAGTTGGAAAGACTGAAAACTGGTTTTTTATAGACGAGCAAGGTAATTTTATTCTCTAACAATTTCTATACCATCATAACTTATCGATATAATTATTAATGTTCACTCATACTACTGCATACTATCAAACAAACTGATCACAAGGATCTTTATCCTTTGCCTATCGATTTATCATTTTTAAGAAAAACTACAAAAATGGGGCCCTCAAGCATTGCTTATTAGTAGTGTGAACTGTTTGGGAGAACTCAACTCAACTGCTATCCGTATTCCAAGGACATTTAAAAATATTTCCCCCTAGATATGCTCTCTCTCCTTTACTACATGACCCTTATACGTATGATATGTATAACTCAAAATGAACACATAAACGTGTAATACAAGACTATTTTACAAATACAAGATAATCTCAATATTTTTGGGAGAAAATGTTGAAACTATCTTACAAATTGCGTTTGAAGAGATATGTTGGTACCTGCCTCTGATTTTTTAGTGAGACATCTCTCGGGATATACCATGAATATCTGTGTTTTTTGTGTTCTTCCTTTACGTGCTGGCCGATATGCTCTAGTTGGCGTCCTAGTTGCTATTGTATCTCTCGTACCTTTATTGAAACTCTTCAATACAAGACGTAGTTTGCATCATATTGACCAAATGGTTTCGCAAGTGTGGATAAGACTGCAATTCTTTACGTCGCTTTATAATATATGAAAGTAAGTTTTACAAATCTATATTAGTATTGACGTTTCTAATAAGAGTTTTATTATCAATAGTAATTTGAGAAGACCAAGTTGGCCAAGCTGCAAAAAGTGAATTGAACTGGTATGACATAACAATAGACACACTGCATTGAAAACTACAATAGCCAAAACATATCACTTACTCTGCAAACCCATGTATGTTTTTTGTTTTTTCAAGTAAGAACAAAGAGGTAAAATATATTTCATTACTATTTAATAGTAGTATTTAATAGTAGTATTTAATAGTAGTATTTAATTTTTATTTTAGTCATTGTTCCTTTAAGCACACATGCTTACTTAAGATCTTTTACAAAGTCCATTGTACCTGGTATCAAGAAATACATCTAACATCATGTCCTCTACTTGACTTGTATACTTTTAAGGTAAAACTGAATATACTGCATAGGACACTGCATGTTAAGTTTAATACTAATCGACATGAATAGAATTACGTCTTGTCTATCCGTACCTCTTCTTTTGCTTCAATAAAAAGCCTTTTTATTATTACATACAGCATCCACATTTATGTTAAACTTTGATACTTGCTCTTTCTGTTCAAGAGAAATTCCTCAAGACAACGTGCCAAATTCCAAAACATATTCTACTCTAGTTAGCATTTTATGAAAACTGCCATCATCAAATCAAGAGAAATAGACTTCTATACTATACATCTTGCTCATCACTCTGTTATTGACTAGCCAGTTAGTTTTTATGTATATACACATATACATTTAGGTTTTCTTTTGAACGCTATGCTCCAATTAACTAGCCATAAATAAGAAGCTATTTCTGGGTTACAATTAAGTGTCTCCTATGGTTACTTATACATCTGCGAATGACATAAAATTGGTAACTAAAATAAGTATCTATTCGAGCTCTCAATGTAATCCATGTTTTAGTATTGCCTGTGATTTATGAAGCGAAAACAACCGTGTGCACACCAAATACATTTAAGAAAGTACTGGTCTATTTCTCAAGATCGCAACGCCAATTTGGAATTAAGTAAAGGCGTTACATATTTACCATAGAAATGTATCTGATTCCCTTTCTTGGTGCACATATTCTAAACATATCTGGTTCTCTTTGGAAATAAAGTTTTCATTATGTATACTCTGTTTATCACAATGTATTCAACATGAATAGAATATAAAGTGTGTACACTGAAATTACTAGGTATATTTATTTGTAAGTGATTCGGGTTTTACTAGGGGCTTCGGTGCTATGATAGTTAGAACGAGCAATGGAAGGAAGGAGGTGGCCGAGAACAAAGTATTATGATAGGAGAAGCTAGTTATATCGTGTATGTTGCTTAGAATTATACAAAGTGTGTTATATGACAGAAGAAGACTGTCAGCGCATTACATGTATTCCTCGATTGTTAAATTCCTAGTCAAACAAGAATGTGGTTAACAGGTTTAAACCAAATAAGAGTATGCTGTGAGTGGTTTTGAGTAGACTTAGAACCAATATAATCTATTTCATCTTTCAAGGAAAATCTGAATCTCCGTGTAGTTTGAGAGCACCTAGTTATTGGGTAAAAGTATTATCTGAAGAATTTACTTACATCAGATTGTAATTAAACGAGATAAAATCTCTGACGCTATTACATCAATATGTTGCTGTAATAAGAGATGACAAAAAAGTGGCTTTTACTGAAAAAGGTTAAACAGCAATATAGTTATTCCCTGTTAAATGGACAGAAGACATGTGCTCAAATTTAAGAAATGTTTATTTTTAACCTCTACTATATATACAATAAATATACAAGCAGGTGGCGTGAAACTTTATTGTTTAATTGACTATATATCTCCACAAGAATGATAGGTGATACGGATTAAAATAACCAAGATTTATTTATATAATTGACCTGGTTCTAGAATGAGATACAGAGGGGGAAAATGTGGAATGATGTCGCACAGAAAAAGACCTAATTTGGGCAAATTATAAAACGGATAAAAGTTCCCAACAGTGCTTTAAAAACACGTCAGCGTATTATTGCCAAGGAACTGCGCATACTTTGTAAAACTTCCTAAACCTATTTCCATGGTTCTGGTACATTCCCTAAATAGGATACTGTACACAAGAGATTTCATTTTGCTGTTTTAACCCTCTTATACACAATATTTTATTGCACTTTCAAACTAACAGAGGTCTCATCATAGTAAAGTACTCGGGGCATATGATGTATAATTTAATACCGCTGATGCATATAGTAATTTAGAAAGCATAATTTATAGATCACCGTCAAGGGGCTTGTGATGCATATCTCCGCGACCTTGCTTTACTGAAATTGTTCTATCGCCAAATGATTATAAGATGAAGTCAAATAGTCAGTAGCTGTGATTTACTTTTCTACATTGTTGTGTAGATGCTGGCGGAGACTCTGGGAATGTCCATTGTTTGTAGAGCTTTTAAACTAAGCAATGCTGAAAGATATGGTACAGTATTATGCGCAAAACAAAAAATATGTGTCAGACAAAGTTATATGCCATGGCTGATTGATTGTTGTATATATTTAACAAATCGAATGTATATATACCCACTTTCACTAGCATATATCTTTTTAAATGATAGTGAAGACAAAAAGTAGAATGCGAATGTCTTGACATACCATATGTATGCAATATGTTCGGTAAAAGAAGTAAGAAAGAGCGCGCTCAATTGATGCATACACACGAGCCATAATTAATGGTGATGAATACACAAATTATATCACATTTTTTGCCTATATCATAACAGCTTTGCGTCTGTTGCTTTTAAACTATGTAGTTCTAACATCAATTTTGCCATAATGGTTAGAATGAATGCATAAGTGTATCTTTTACCCACAAATAAGAACAGAATTGTATAACACGCGTTGTCTAGGCAATGGTTGAATTACACATAATCAAACTAAGCCTGCTTACTGTCGTAGTAAGCTTTGAAAATTTAATGTTCTAACAACCTATACATTGCAGCATGTTTCCATCAGTCAAATAAATAAATTCCCTGTGAAATTTTCCGTGTTTTAGAATGTAATCGTATTTATTGTTAAGGCTTAGGTAAACATATTAAGGAGTGTGAAACAAGGACTTTTTTTTTTTGTTTTTACCAAATAATTACCATGTGTAACTAATGCAAGGCTAATAACACATTGTTCAAAGAATGAAATCCAAGTATATAATTTACAAAATACCAATCCCCGTCAGCATTTTAATAATAGTTTCGATTATGCCAAGATTTGATTACAGGTTACTATGTAATATTAGGGTAAATGTGTTTCTAGTGACGATAATAAAGGTTTGTATTGGTATCAGACCACTTATCAAGACAGTTGCCTTTTTGAATTTTGCAATTCGGTGGTATATAATTGTTGTATAGATATGGGGCTGTACTCACGGTGAAGGGAAGGAAAAAGGGTGGGTGTTTTGATAAAACGTGTGAAACCGTATACACATTACTACAATGTGAAATGAGGGGATAAATGTTAAGCATCAAAAAGCGTATTAGAATGAATGATGTTTCCTTTTTGAGAGGACAACGTGCAGTATTTATTCAATTTTACTTTAGAACAATTTATATGAAACTTTTTTGATCTTGAAAAAAGATATGAATTAAGTAATCAAAGCCTTATATTTTTACCTTATATGATAATTAAAATGAGATTAGTCATACTTCTGTCATTTCGTTACAGTAAGCGACTTCATTATATACAATATATATATCCAATTCCTCACTTTGTTACTATGACTACCGTATGCATATAAAATGACATAATTCGTGATGATGGTGATCTGGATAAAAGATCATTGCAGTGTTTATTTTGTATGGACATTGATATTAACATTGTATGACCGCAATCGAATAAGAAATCTAGAACTAAAACAGCTGCATTATTCTGATGATTAATAATTTCGTTATTATTGGGAGGACAAACAAAGCAAAATCGTATAAATACACGGTAAAAAAAAAAAAAAGAAAAAAAAAATTTTTTTTACCAGTTATTTCCTTTTATTAACAATGATAACAAAATCATCAGAAAGTTTACCAAAGAAAATTAAATCACTATTCATAACACATCACGACGAAGAATATGAAGATAATAATAAGCGTTCTTCTTGTCATTCATCAGACTCTAGTTCCAAGAAGTTTAAGCCAGCTAGTTGGTTTACTCATATTCGGAACCGCTCAACTTCATCGTCTGTCAGTTTCTCTACTTCTCCAACTTCCTACAGTAACAACTATAGTACAGAAGCAGAAGACAGCGATTCTTATTACCAAACATCTCATTCACTGTTTGATTCGCTGTCAACTGAACTTGGTGATTTGTACGTAACAGCCAAAGAAGAGCTCTTTTATGCCTCAGAATCCTACGGATCAATCTATTATGAAGGTGATAAAACCACAGCAGAAAATGCCTACAATACATGTGAAGCCAAATACAACCAAATCATTCATTTGTTAGAAGGAACAACAAATGCCATCAAATTCAAATTTCAATGGGAAGCAGATATCTATCAACTTGGATTAAAGCTCAACGATTTACCTCAAGTTACAGAATCCATTTACGATTAAATATATACACTATTAGAATAATAGATTTATTCAATATATATATATATATATAACTGTACATAAATACCCTCCTCCCCCCTTCCCCGCATTATAGTATCATTTGTAAATATCATCCCCTTCTCATATTAGACTTCATTATGGCATCATTTTTACAGTAGCAACAAAAAAAAAAAAAAAAATTTTTTTTTTTCGTAATAGTGATTACAGACTACGACTTTTTACGTGTATGCTTTTTCCTTTTTTAAAATTCATCAATCAAACTTCCTGATATAGCTAATTACCGAGTTTGTTTTATAATAGGCCTACACGTATATATATAAATATTTGGACCCGTTTATCGCGTTACACTTGTGAACAACAGGGAAATTTTATATATATATATATTTCCGAGGATCAAACATTATTCGGCTATATTATAATAGTTGAAAGTTATTCTTTTCAATAGTGAATACATAGTACAAGAAGTTATCAGCACCTGGAGCTCCCCTCCCCCCCCCTTTTTTTTTTTTTTTTTTTTTTTTTTTTTTTTTTT
>JNEK01002873.1:0-30608 GCA_000697295.1 Mucor indicus B7402
CTCGCGCATTGAAATCTCCACAAATAAAGGTACTAGTAGACGCATGGTAGTTCATAGGTAAAAGTGTTAATACTTCCTGTACAGTTTCTGAATCTAAAGAAGGTGGTAGGTAAAGACAGTGGATTAATAATTTGTGATTAATAAGAATAGATAGAGTAAACTTAGCCAAGAGAGGGTTCTCGTGTTGTATATGGTAAATAGGGAAGGTAAACGTAGGATTGACCAAGAGAGCAATACCAAGTTGTCCACGGTGAGAGTTGTAGGAGTTGACGGGTATGCCATAAGTATGATATTGACGCCAGTGTGTAGGATACCGATTTGGTGAGAGAAGCCAAGTTTCTGTTAAGAAAAGGAGAGACGAGGTGGTAGCTAAATTTAAAATAGGTGTGAGAGCTTGTTTTGGGAGTCCAGTTGTATTGAAAAGTGAAATTGTCATGGTAGAACTACTCATTGAGAGTCTATCATGGCAGTGTCCGTGTAGTCATTTTGAGTAAGAGGTGGGATAAGGTTGTCGTCAGTATCGAACTCAAAATTGTAGGTAGGTCGTGGTTTAGTAGGTGCTGGTTGAGAGCTTTCCATAATAAAGACATCAGTGGGTAAGGAGGATCGAGCGGCCATTGTATGATCAAAGGCTGACTTGGAGATCCATTGTTGTTGATAGAAGTAACGTGCAACAGCAAATTTTACTGGTTCACGGATGTGTTGTAGTGCAGTCTCAAGTCGGCGCTTGTGGATGAAAGAGGCAATTTGGTCACGCTGAAATTGGGTGTAGTCTTGGTATTTTGGATCCAAAATGGTTGCACCATCGGTGGGATCATAGGTCTCATCAACTGTTACACCTCGTTGTTGTAGAGTTGACTTGAGTTCTGAGGCATAGTCGTTATGGACTAAGATTGCTGCGAGATTTCTGGTGGGATAATGGAGGTCCAAAAGTCGACCATTAGGAATTCCTAGGCGTCTGAGGGTGGTGCGAAGCTTACCGACAGGAATTCGTGCTTTGGTTGGAATATAGATGTAAGTGAAACCCTGGTTAGTCGAGGGCTTCTGGAGAAAACGGGCTGCAGCCTCTTGTTTTTGCTGACGGCGCTTAATTGTTCGTTGTTGTTCAGTATAGAGAGATTGAGTCATTCGTGTAATACGTTGAGAATTGTGCCAAGGATGGGTATTCGCTGGTGCTTCAGAGATGTCTTGGGTGACGGGGGCAGGTGTTTCGTCCTCAAGGATGATATCATCGAGAAGGGGATCCTGAGGTTGAGTTTGGGTGTTTTGGTTGTGAATCTGTAATTTAAGGAGAGAAATCTCCTCGCGCGCTTTAGTTAATTCGGTAGTAAGGCTCTCTACAGTAAGTTGTAGTTGACGTATGATCGCACTGGTGTCAGAGTGCATTGTTGCTGTTTCACTTGCAACAAGTGGTGTAGTAAGCTGGATAGCTTCATCAGGGACTGAAGTTTCTGGAGTGTGGTCTGAGCTTTTTTGGAGCTCTGTGTAGAGATCGTAGGCGCTAATGGTATGACTACAAACTGCGCATTTGTAGACGGGTTGAGAGGGGTCTTGGGTACTATGCCCTTTTTTGTGGAAGGTAGTCATCTTGTTGCATTTCTTGCAACAGTTGGCTTGGCGATTCCTCTTTTTCAGGATTGCTACAAGCTCCTCGACTTGCTGAGAACTCAACATTGGTCGAGATGCCCGGTTGTTTATACCTCGATCAGCAGGCATTTGGAAGACGAAAGGTGATTTATTGTTTTTGAAATGCTAATTTCACTTGAATTTCGAAGTTTTTATTAAAGAAGTGTTGAAATCTCACGTTACACAAACTAAAAAGTTATGAATAACAGGAAGAAAAGGGGGGGGGCCATTTTGTGTTTACAGCATTTCAGTCTAAAAGTAGACGATTTCAAAAATTTTATTGGACAGTTTTTAATTTCAGTCTGTTTTTGGACAGGTTCAAAAATTAAATTAGACACTTTCACTTTCTCAAATCAGACGTTCATAAAAAATTTCTGGACAGAATCAATTACTTTCTGAAAGACAAGCTACAGTTTTACTGCTATTTAAGGTTCAACTCTTTATTCATACATCTATCCCAATAAGTTTCTGCGTGCCTGATCCATTCCATGCAGTCCTCAACAGTCACTGATTGACATGCTTCAACAATTCGTGGCGTGAGTTTTGAGTTAGTGTCTAAAGGATTTCGTTTGATATTACTTTTAATTTTAGCCCAGCATTCTTCAATTGGATTCAAAAATGGAGAATATGGAGGCATAAAAAGAGGCTTATAGCCTCGTTTGTTAATTGCATCTACGACAAACGCAGAGTGGTGAATTCTACAGTTGTCCATAACTATAAACATTCCCTTTTTGTTATGCTTATCAAGAACATCCATGACGGCTTCGATAAATTTAACAATATGGTACGCGGTTGTTCCTTTCTTAAGAGGTTTTGACTTGGATTTCTCCAAAACATTAGCTTTTCTCTTTTTAGTTGTATGTTCCTTAAATTCCTCCTCGAGTTTCTCCATATCTGATCGCTTCAATGGCTCAACTTTAGAAAAGTTGATGGTTCCAAAAGGAGAAATACAGCCGACAATTGTAACATTTGCTCCACGTCTGCTGTGAACTTGTACAATAACAGGTTCGCCTTTTTTCGACCATGCGCGACTTCTCATCATTTGAGTATGAAACCCAGCCTCATCAATAAAAACACAGTTCTTCTGAAAGTCAACACCATTTCCTTTCCATTTGCATACTATGTCATGACGAAGAAGAAGAGTTCTTTCAGAGTTTCTATCTGCATTGTATTTCGACGCTTGCTTCAAAGAAAAATGACAGCTCTCTGTCAAGTGCTTCCAAAGGCTTTGCGAAGAAATAGTAAATCCGACAAAATCTTTACATAATGCCTCTTTAGCCATTTCAAGAGTCGATGAAGGGTTGTTATCGAAGAGCTTTACAAGAAATTCCGTATGTTCAGGTAAAAGCTTTACAGGTGTACCTCTGTTCGCTTTTTTTCTTTAGTGATTTACCAGGAAGTACATCGCCACTACCTGCATTGAATTCCTTTAGTAGAAGGTATGCACTACTTCTTGGAATCATGCACTGCTTGGCAGCTTTTGGCACACTCAACCCTTCTTCCTGAATAAGCTCAATAAAAGCACGAATCTGCTCCGGGCCATATTTATTCTTCTTCTTGCTGTTATTTGTAATAGATATCGCATTAAAATCAGTGGTAATCTCTTCCATTGTTGGCTCCTCGATTGGTTCCTCCATTTTGACGTCAAAAACAGGCTCGCAAGAGTCCAAGTCAGTTAATTGCAGAATGTAACCATAATCCATTGCTAAATCTTCATCTCTCTCATCATCCGTTTCACTGTCTGGATAATAATCAAATTCAGGCTTATAATGTATAAAATCCATTGTAAAATATGTATGAATAACTAAAGAAGAAAAGGGAAAAGGTCCAGAAATTTTTTATGAACGTCTGATTTGAGAAAGTGAAAGTGTCTAATTTAATTTTTGAACCTGTCCAAAAAAAATAAAATGCGTCCAGACTGAAATTAAAAACTGTCCAATAAAATTTTTGAAATCGTCTAATTTTAGACTGAAATACTGTATTTATTTGTCATATTGTTGTTGTGCGACAAAGCCCCTTTTTTTAGTGATAATCTTTTTCCGGTTGATGTGTAGACAGTAAAAATGCTGCGATTTCATGCTAAAATTGGATAAATATACATAAGCTATCCCAACTTTTATTCGTCTATTTCATAATCCTTCTGATACATTTTTTGTTAAAGAACATCTAAAGAGAAACTTTATTTTCATGTACAACGTTATTAGTATTGTGTGAGAAAGTAACTATCCAATTAAATAAGAGGATATTTGAGAACAGCAAAGGGAGCTTCATCTACGAGTAGAATTGATTTATCGTGAAAGGGAAGAGTTTCATTGGTATCCTGAAATCCTAGTCGTTTATACCAGACAAGTAATTCAGGTCTGCATTCCAGCACATGAATAACTGCCTCTGTGATATGCTTCATGTTTTCTTTTACATAACGAATACTTTCTCGCATCAATAAACTGCCAACCCCTCGAGATTGATGTGAAGGTTTAACGGAAACAAGAGATAAAAGCACACTGTTCTTCCCCTTTTCTGGCATAATCTGTACTGTACCTACAATTTCATCACCATCAACAGCGTATAAAAAGATATTGGGATTATAATTATTGTTAATCATTTCTGTGAAGCCCTCAAGGGTTATACGGTCTGTGGCCACGCAATGACGATCTGTCGTCCAGCTCTCGTCAGATCTAAAGGCATCATTGATCAATTTACAGACTTCAGCGTTCTTCTTGAGATCTTCGGGTTGAACTTCTCTAACAATAATAGTACTGGATGGCATTTTAGTGTAGAAAAAAGAAGAAAACAAGATGGTATTTATATCTTTTTCTACCACGGTGATATAAAAAAAAAAAGGAGGACTGCGATTGATTACAACTCAGCCTTTCAACGTGTAGTTATGGAAACAATGATTGAGTAACCATGGAAATCAACGACTTTGTATTTAAATGGCTTCATGAATAAAAAAATATGTGTGATTAAATCCGTGGAATACTTTATACGTAGGGGACGCACACGCTTATGTTAACAAGAGTGACTCCGAGGTAGCTCCTAACAGATCCACGGAGAATATTCCATGTACTCATAACAGTAACAGAACGTAGAAATAATTTTTTTTGACAGCTACATAAATAGTCATTTAGCAGTGTAATTTTCATTGGATAATTAAACTTTCTGCTGGCCACGCACCAAAGAAAAAAATTTTCAACTTGACAAGTTGCTGATTTTTTTTTTCTCTTTTTCTTCTTTTTTTAGAATACAGATATGCCTTCTTCAAGTATAGATTTGCTACCTCCTTTAAATAGAATAAGCTCTTCCGGAAAAGCTAAATGTAAGCATGACATGGTCGAGATGAGAGATTGTAGAGAGAGATGAAGAGACTCATATTGTGTGTAAATAGACGTTATCGGTATTTGTGCTATGGATAAGAAAGCCAGATCGAAGCCTATGCGATATATTTTGGATAAAATAATGACATACGGAGATTTTGAAATAGTGATTTTTGGTGATAAAACTATATTGGATGAAGGTATGACATAATGCGTTTTAGACACACAACAGAAAAAAAAAAAAAATTAATCGTTTGCAGAGGTTGAGAATTGGCCAGGCTGTGATTTCTTGTTATGCTTCTTTTCAGCAGGATTTCCTTTGGATAAAGCAAAAGAATACATGAAACTTCGTAAACCTTTTGCCGTCAATAATGTCAGTATGCAGTCTTTATTATGGGATAGAAGAATTGTGCTTGCTATTTTGGACGCTGTTGGTGTACCAACTCCACCTCGTCTTGTCATTTCCCGTGATGGAGGTGTTAAGGTAGACTCAGAGGCCGCTGAAGCTTTTCATGAAACAACCGGTATGGATATTCACCGAATCTTGGGAAAGTACACCAGAGATACAAAACATGTTCATATTTCCGAGGAGGGTATTGAGGTAGATGGCGCTTTCTTAAAAAAGACCTTTTTGGAAAAACCTGTAGACAGTGAAGATCACAACATCAACATTTATTACGATAAAGAACGTGGTGGTGGCGGAAGAAGGTTATTTAGAAAGGTGAGACGGTTATGTCTTTGATAATTACATGAATGTTAACCTCGAATATTAGGTGGGAAATAAATCCAGTGAATTTGACCCGAATCTTGCTATACCTGCTTCCGAAGGCTCTTGGGTCTATGAAGCATTGATGCCAACAGAAAATAGCGAAGACGTAAAAGTATACACTGTTGGTCCAACTTATGTTCATGCAGAAACCAGAAAGTAAGAAATATTAACATCTTTCCTTCATGCATAAATTTATTTATTTATTTTTTTTTTTTTGCAAAAAAGATCGCCCACAGTCGACGGTCTAGTAAAGCGTAACACAGAAGGGAAAGAAATCAGATACGTCACAGAACTCACTGATGAAGAAAAGTCAATTGCAGCTAAAGTTTCGAAAGCATTTGGTCAAATGATTTGTGGTTTAGATTTGTTACGCGTTAAGGGCAAGTCTTATGTAATCGATGTCAATGGCTGGAGTTTTGTTAAAGGAAACGACTATTATTATGATCAATGTGCTAAAATATTGAGTGAAGCATTTTTAAGGTCTGTCGAACGTAGACCTTCTACCACCATCCACGACATTCCTAAAGAAATTCTTCCTGAAAACTCTTGGAGATTAAAAGGCTTTACTGCTGTTTTCCGTCATGGTGATCGAACACCTAAAAACAAGTACAAGATCTCACTTATTGCTCAACCTTTTGTTGATCTACTTGATGGAAGTACACAGGAAGTGGTTTTCCGTCAAAAGCATCAGTTACAATTAGTCACAAATGCTATTAACCAGTGCTTGGAACAAAATCTGGAAAGCGGCTCAAAATTAAAAGCCTTGAAAGAAATTTTGGATAAAAAGAGTGAACTTCCCGGCACCAAAGTACAAGTAAAACCTATCTTTGACAAAGATTCAAACATGCTTCGAAAACTACAAGTCAATGTCAAATGGGGTGGTGAAGTAAGTCCTTTTTCTGTATATCTTTAACACATAGATTAATTATTTTCCAAATAGTTTACACATGCAGGTCTGCACCAGTCAAGAGATTTAGGCGAAAACTTACGCAAGGATATGAAGATTCTGAATAAACATGTGACTGAAGATATTAAGATTTGGAGCAGCTCTGAACGCAGAGTACGCGCTACAGGTAAAACGAATAAAAAAAAAAAAAAAAAAAAAAAAAAAAAAACGATGACAACTTGGCCTTTACTAAAACCCCCCTAATAGCTGATGTATTTACTCGTTACTTTCTCGGTAGACCTGATTCCATTGAAGGCATGATTACGGAAAGCAAATACTTATTGGACGATAGTAACGCCGCTAAAGAACAAATGGATTCTGTCAAAAAACAACTCAAGGTACTTCTTCAACCAGGCAATGATATTTCTTCTGTATTACTCGCACAATCAGGCTGGCCAACCAACATGCCTCAACCTTATAAAATTCTTGAGGAAGTCTCTGCTATCATGATTCGACTTCGTAAAGTAATGCGGTTGAATTGGGAAATCAAAGACGTCAATCAATTGCAGCGCCGTTGGTGTTGCTTTGAGTCACCCACTTTGTTTAAAGAACGTTGGGAAAAGATGTTTAGCAACTTTTGTCCCCCAGACTCACACGATACTTTTCTCCCAGATGATGCAACCACTGCTAGTGAATCTGACGCAACTCATAAGAAATCGACAACCAAAGCGCACTGCCCGGACCCGTCAGGCATACCTGAGTTATACGACTCGTTAAAGTACGATGCTCTCCATAATCGACAATTCTTGGAAGCCATCTTTAGTGATCCCGAAGCGGGCACACCTACACTTGTTGAAGAACAAAAGAGCACCACAAGTGTCTTTTCCGATAACTTGAGCTATGGCGAAACGTCAGAATCTGTAAGCGCTGACCTTCGTAACTTGTACACTTATGTACGCGTTCTCTTCAATTTTGTGGCACCTCAAGAGTACGGCATTAGCGATAAAGAAAAAAAGACGATTGGTATGCTCATCGGTTTGCCTTTGTTGAAAAGTATTTTGCACGATTTGGAAGATTTCAAGGAATCAGAAAAGCCCAAGACAAGACTTTATTTCACAAAAGGTAATAAAACAGATAGTAAAAAAAAAAAAAAACACCCGTGGTGTTGACTTTTTTGGAACTAGAATCTCACGTTCATGCACTCTTGAATCTGGTGTATCTCTCTGGTCTGCCTACAAAGTTTCCTCGACCCATCTTACCTGAGCTAGACTGTAAGTAACTCGCTTTGAAAAAAAAAAAAAGGGAGCTTACAATTAAGAGTATCATTTAGTTTTGACCCAAATTACATTTGAACTGTATGAAAGAAATCGACATAATGGTACAGAAAAGGAATATTCTCTTCGTATTGCCTTCAGTCCTGGTGCGCATTATGATAGTGTGTTGGACTTACACATGGATGCTGAACACTGCTTGAAGGTTGCACCAAGAAAGTAAGTTCAATTTTCGCATATTTTTTTTTTTTTTACATGACATTGACCTCTTTATGTTCATAGGAACTTAATTCCTCACTTATCTTTAGATGAAGTCCTTCAATTCTACAAGACAGCCTATCTGCGCATCCCCGAATTAGCAGCTATAGAGAAACAAATTGAAGAAAGAAAGTTATATTATGCTCAAGAAGATAATCAGTAAACCAGTTCTCCCTTTTATAGACTTTGAAATTTATATGTATCTACTCATCATGTACACATCCCTCCGAAATATTCATGACATAATAAATAATTGCACTCTTCTCTGTTAATGAATTCAAAATTTTTTTCAGATTTATTAGAATCCAAAAAGTAATTCGTAAATATAAAGAATGACTTTAACGGTTGGCTAAAAGAAATAAAATATGAGTCAACAGTTGTGCGTTCGAGAAACAAGATAAACTTACACTTGGCAACACGTTCGAGTTCGTCCTTCTTCTTGATAGCGTAGGAGTTAGCAGAACCCTTGGCAGCGTTGATCAATTCATCGGCAAGACATTCAGCAATGGTCTTGACGTTACGGAAAGCAGCTTCTCTGGTACCGACAGTCAACAAAGAGATAGCTTGGTTGACACGACGGAGGGGAGAAACATCAACGGCTTGACGACGGACAGTACCTTGAGAACCAATACGGGTGGAATCTTCACGAGGACCACAGTTGATGATAGCATCAACAAGGATTTGGATGGGGTTAGCATCGGTCAACAAGTTGATGATTTCAAAAGCGTGTTGAACAATACGGGCAGCCATGAGCTTCTTACCGTTGTTACGACCAGTCATCATCAAAGCGTTGGTCAAACGTTCAACGATGGGACATTGGGCCTTACGGAAACGCTTGACAGCGAAACGACCAGCGGTGTGAGGCAAGTAAACTTGTTGACGGATTTGAATGTAGTCTTGGAGAGAGATATCCTTGACTTCAACATCATCGTAAGTCCATTTGTTGAAAAGCTTACGGGTACCATCAGCAGTGGCACTAACATCGGCGGGCAAACCTAAAGCGGGCATGTTTGTACTGTTTAAAACAATCCATCCAAAAAGAATCAAATGAAATGAGATGAATCCATCCAAAGATGAAAGAGATGATGGTAAGTACGATGCAATTTCTTACAATACTATAGCTTGGTTTTACCTGTGTCGATAAAGAGAGAAGGTTTTTTCTTACATGAGCATTCAACTTGAAAATAAATAAAAATGTCGGTTTACTTGGTTCGGAATCCGAGTCGAAATGTCACGTGAAACTACGCGGACCGAGATTTTCTTAGTGTTGCCATAACATAAGCAAGGCACGTTACACAATCAGAAAAACCCGTTTTCGCAATCATTTTTAGCATATGAAGACGCATGCCGTGACCAGGAAATATGTAAGTAAGCTTTGTGCCGAAAGCAGTTTATTTTATGGGGGAAACAATTATGCAGGAAGAGGGACCTTTATAAAAAATTGTGTATGTTTCCTGAAATTCTCTTTTCCATCTATTACACACTTTTTGGTGATGTGCATTTTAAAAAACCGATAATGAACACATAAAATTCAAACAGCTGTTTTTTTCTCTTTTTCTTTTTTTTCTTCCTTTTTTTAATAAGAACATAATGAGTGGCAACAATAAAAAGAATTGCAATAAAGACATAAATGATCAAGAAGTTGACTGTGTTGAGGTATTGGAAGATGACAATCGTAGTATTATTATGGGCATCATTTCCCAATTAAAAAAAGGCACTGACCTTTCTCGAGTCACACTACCTACATTTGTTCTGGAACCAAGAAGTATGCTAGAAAAACTCACAGATTTTATGAGCCACCCTGATATTATACTAACGTAATTGATGCAACAAAGTGCTTCCCCATTTATTGACACACAGGTTATTTTATTTTTAGAGCCAGTAAAACTCAAGATCCTCTGCAAAGATTTGTACAAGTTTGCAAGTTTTTCTTGTCGGGTTGGCACGTAAAACCAAAGGTAAATAAAGCTCCTTTTAAATAAACATCTTTTAACAACTATATGTAGGGTGTGAAGAAACCATACAACCCAATTCTTGGAGAGTTCTTTCGCTGTCAATATAAATTAAACGATGATACAAAAGCTTATTACATAGCTGAACAAGTATCACATCATCCACCTGTATCAGCCTACTACTATGCCATTCCTGAACACGGTATCTTTATAGAAGGTGAAGCACATCCAAAAGCCAAATTCCTAGGTAATAGTGCTGCCACTATTATGAAAGGTTTCACTCGTATAAAGTTCAGTGAATTAAACAACGAAACTTACGAAATTTCGAATCCCAACGTGTATGCGCGAGGCATTTTATGTATGAAAAAATGTTTAATGCATATATTAACGCTTATTTATAACTTTTCCCCTCTCTCTCCGTTTTATTAGTTGGCAAAATGGTAATGGAAATGGGCGATCAGTCAGCCATTAGATGTGCATCAAGCGACCTAGTTTGCGAATTGGAGTTCAAAACCAAGGTATCTATACTAATTTATTCACAGTGGCATGATCTTTGTGTAATGTTAATATTAACACAAAAAAAGGGATTTTTCTCAGGACAATACCATTCAGTCACTGGTAAAATCAAGCACATTTCTACCAATGAACTACTTTATGAAATATCTGGTGTTTGGACAGAGGAACTATTCATTAAAAAAGCAAAGGTTTCAAAACAAGAACAAAGAATTTCCTATTTCTAATAACTTTTTTTTAGAGCTCCAATAAAGAGTCGCTTTTTAATGTCTCAAAGAACTCAGTATTGCCAAAAATAGTTGACTCACTGGATAAGCAAGAATGGAATGAATCGAGAAAGTAAGTGCATGATGAACAGCGGACCATTTACCAGACAGTCACTAATTACCTCCGCTCTTTTTCTCCCCCAAAATTAGTGTATGGTCAAAAGTGACAGCTGGCATACTTGCAAGAGACTTGGAAGTTGCAACAGATGAAAAAACGTTCATAGAAAATAGACAACGTGAACAAACTGCTATTCGTCAGAAAGATGGACTTATTTGGCACCCACGTTTCTTTCATTTGAATAAGAAAGAAGAATATGAATTTAAAGGCGCACAAGGGTATATGTCTATTGGAACCCCAAATATTGTTCACCTTATTTAATGTTTTAAAATAATAGGCTGGATTACAAGAATTTGAAGCAATGTAAAGACCATTTGGACAAGCAAATCATGTTCCTGCGTCATCAATCTGGAGTCCCTTCCAACAATAACCCAAAAGCACACGAAACTAACGCGTTCTTAAGTGAAGACATTGTAATCAACGAACCAAGGTTCATCACTGCTTAAATCCCCTTGTTGTATATTCTCTTTTTTATATGAAAATAAACATAAACATACAAATCCAAATATTATATGTGTGAAAAGAGTATACAGACGCTTGATATTTGATATATGTATTGAGAAACTTACTTTTGGCGTTATCTATCGACCAATACAACAAACACGGCTTACCAATTTATATACAGCGATGACCTTTTTGCTTTCAGTGGAGTATATAAAGAAAGCTTAATATAAAAGAACACGTTTTACCAATGTACATATTCGTGTATACAAAAAAAAAGAATATCTGTCGACAATGGGGCGCACACCTGAAAGTCAATCACAACAATGTTCGTCATCATAAAATATTTTTTATGTAACAACACAACAAAATTTATATAAAAAATTTCTGTCAAACATCAGACATCATTGAGGACTGACGCTTTATGTAATACCATAGATAATAGAAATAGACAATTACAATTTTCTTGCCTTCAAGTAAATAAGGAACCTTTTATCTTGACAATAGCACAGGTGAAAATGAGTTTCGTCGATCAGTTTTAGTTCCTTTTGAGGGTTTTAGCCATTAATTATGTAGTTGCATGTAAATTACGCATGTTTTCTCTATTTGGTTAACACATCATGTTGACAAAACCTTGCAATCAGATCAGTTGTTTAACGCTATGAAGTTTTCATTATATTACTCTTTGATCTTGTGCTTACCATTGATCATGTAATATAACAAGATATATACTCCTTGTGGGTATCTGACAGGAGGCTTATTACTTCACGTCATTTCAAATAGGTTTTATAAATAACTAAATCAACTTTAGATATCGAATCAAGGAGAGGCTAACAGTATTTGGTAGGTTTTTTTTTTTTTTTTTAAACCTGCATTGTTTTTGAGCACTTGCTTGGTTGGGGAGATATGATCAACTGCCATCAACCAACAAAGTATTAAACCCTCCTTTTGGTATGAAACAAAGAAGGCAAGATAATCCGGAAGTTATTAACCAATAATATGTTTTTTTTTATGTAAAAAAAATAAACAATTTTTTTTCCTTGTTGTTATTTATTATGTTGTTTTATTCTATTTTATTGGACCCTTTCAAATTGGCCAATCAAAATAAACATGGTTTGATAATATGGAACAAAAAGGGGGGATCTAACCAGATTCCAACAGCAATCCTATCATCATACCATAGATACATAATCTTAATAGATTGAGTGGTATTTTTGAGCTTATAGTTTGGTAGTACGATGGTATAGTGCAAAAATACCTTCTATTATCAAACTGTCAAACACACCAAAGTAAAAGAGACACTGCGTTACACAAAACGAAATTTTGAGTTATTTTTGCAGTTGTACGATTGGAAGAGTTGATAGAATCTAATACACAATTCTTGAATTTCAAGTTTGGCCACAAAACTGTTTGTCACAGCAAAAAAGAGATATATACTTTAAATTTCGAGACTATGACAAACGTTCTTTCACTTGCAGATTGGAACCTTTAGATAGTGTGCTGCAAAGACAGCTTTATTCTCGAGTAACATCGCTGTTTACCTTAAATGGCAGGGAAAATTATAGTAGAAAATCGGACAAGCATTTAAAAATAGAATAAAGAACTTTCTATGAACTCCATATTGCAATAGCTGTATAATTGCAATCAAGCAGTTGAGATGTTCTCTTCTCTTTACCTTGCGCACTAGACGCGCGTTCAGATCAGACCAGACCTTGGTGTAGAGAAAAGGAGAGATCGACTATAATATGAGAATGAAATGATTTTTTAAAACATTATGTATTTTTTTCACACAAAGAAACATTTAGAATGATCTGTGTAATCATCGAGTCGGAATAAAGTTTGAATAGTATTATTGTATATTTGTTGACGTAGTCTTGCAGACAGTAATTGTATCAAGCATAAAGTTTAGCCGTGCTTTTATTCCCATGATACTGTTGTGTAGTTCTTAAGAATTTAACTGTTGTGTACACAGATCGATTGTATTCGCGTGAATTGCTAGTTCTAGGTTATTGCGCCGCGTTTTTTGTCGCTATTAGCAGCGGTATCTAAGTGCATGCTACAGAAAATAAACATGGTGACATCCCTTGAAAGGAATCTTTGCTGAAGCAACAAGCGGAAGAGCAATCGATCCATTTATTTTATACTGCAGGATATTCGGCTAAGCTGCACACTCATTTCAAGCTCGCAACACGTACGCATGGTTATACAAGTTTGAATCACTGTACTAATAAATCAGAACTATTACGAAGTGTTCTTTTTAGTACTAGAGAAGAGTAACGGCTCAGTAGAAGAACTTTACAATACACCAGCCACAGGAGAATCCTTCCTACCGAAGAATTAGTATCATCGCTGAAAACGGAGATAAAATTGATTATTTTAAATGATATGAAACAGTAGGTAATTATTGCCATCCTCTAATAAAAAAAAAAAAAAAAGATGAGGCTAGAAAGGAGGCAGATAACGCTCAAGCCACCAGTTAATCAAGAGAAACAGTTTGAGGCTAATAAGTATCGCTACTTCAAACCTCCTTTCAGTTACTTCAAATTTCTATAAAAACCTCGATTATTTTTAACATTTTCTTTTTTTTTTTTTTTTTTTTTTTTCATTTTTATTCGAAAAGTTTTGTTCTCTAATCAAGATGTCTCCTGGCGCTAATTCTTCTTCAAATCAACAAGATATGAGCCATGATATAATATTTTCTGATTATAACCCTCAATTATCTCAAGCAATGAACTCGCACATGTCAAATCACAATATATTGCTTAATAGAAGCAAAGAAATGGACAGGCCTAAAGGGTAATTCTATCATAAATCAAAAAGCACTAATTGTGATTTTCTAATAAGTTTACTTTTTTAGTCGACGTGTCTCCCTAAGCGAAGATGAGAAAAGGGCTGAACATAATGCTATTGAAAGAGCACGAAGAGAATGCTTAAATTACAAATTCAGGGTACTGGCCAAAGCTTTACCGAATTTACAAAACTTTCGCCGCCCTTCTAAAGGTCAAATTGTTGAAAAAGCGCTAGAATGGGTCAAACAAGCCTTATACAATGAAGACCAGTATCAACGTCAAATAATGCAACTTGAAAATGAAAACAAAAGACTAAGGATGCAAATTCAAAACACCCGCTTATGCCAACCATCACAGCCTACTGCTGCTGCTATGGTGTCAGCTAGTGTCGATGATTCTTCTTTATTACCTGACGCTTCTCTTATGCAACAACAGTCTCTCAACATCAACTGGACACAACAAAATGCTCCTATAATGACACCTTCCTCATCAACACCTATTCCCTCAGGGTGTGAAGAAGATATATCAAATAGTTCATCACCATCTATTGACGACTTAAACTTATTACTGCAAGACTTTTCTCAAGATATCATGAAAAATACAGATTTCTTTGTTCTTAAAGACAGCAGTTCTCATAACAAAGACTTTTCTCATCCTGTGTTTTCTTATTGTATTTAGTAAATCATCTAATTCTCATAATAAACCTTTTTTTTTTTTTTTTTTGCTGGAGATCAAACAACTTCTGTAATTACTTCAATGTTTGTTATTTGTAAGGTTTTACATATATTTAATATTGTAGTAAAACGTTAAAGCAGTTTAAATGTTTAAGTTACCATAAAAGCAGGGGTTAGGTTTGTTTCTAGCTAAATTGATACTATTTATTAAAGAAGAGACAGGCTTGTCTAAGGTTATGAAGAAATCGAATCATTTTTCAGAATTTTATGCCTTTTTTGGGTAAATTCAGGAAAAGTCTACTACTGCTAGGTACAATGCGCCACATACTATGTTAATCTTTTTTTTTTTTTTTTTTTGCTTCACAGGATTAAAAAAAGCTCCAGTTACATGCAGGGTTATGCTAAAATCAAGCATTGAAGTTGTAATAGGAACAACTTACGTTAACTTGAAACACATCTGTTGAATTGGAACAGTGTTTTAAAAAAAAAAAAAGTTTTCTTTATTAAAAAATAAAAAGAGAATTACATATAGTAAAAAGAAGCTCTATATAGTAAGTAGAAAAAGAAATAAACAATAAAGTGCAGTTTGAATAGTATTAATAATAAATTAATAAGAGGAAAATGAAGTAGTATACTATAAATAAAGAAAGAAGATGCTGGCTGTATATATGTAGTAGTTGTTGTGTTTACAGTTATTTTTTGCTATTACTATTATTTAATAAATCTGCTTTTGATTTCTCAGAAAGACCACCTAACAAGAGCGCACTAGCCTCTGGTTCTTCTGTTTGTTGAATCACTTTATATACAGTGGTGGATCCTAGTTTATGGGTTGAAAGCTTGTTCAAGTAGGGTAAAAGGCGCGGAGCTAATACTTGATACCTATTGGGAAGGTTTGACGTGTCCAATAGCCAATTGAGTAACAAGACCCCATTAGCATTGGTCGTAAGTAAAACCGTGTTTTGTACGATAGTTGCTGCAACATAGACCTAATGCAACAGGAATTAGTATAAACAGTTAAAGTGTATATTTTGTCTTACTTGTTGCTCTTTGGTAACAATTGTGTTCTCGAGAATGGAACGAACAGAGCGAGCACCAAATCTACCTTGCCCAATTTCCCAGCATTTATCCACAATAGCATCAAAAATATATTGATTTCTTTCGGACCCTTTACGCAAACAACACTGTACAACGTAGTTGCCAAATTGGTCTAATAACAGTAAGGGAACATAGGGTGCAATATGGTGACTAATCAATTGAACCTATATATTGCATATATTTCATAAAAGGGTGGCTCATTTTCGTTTATAATAATTACCTGTTCAGGGGTGTTTGAATAGTCAACAATCTTTTGTGCAGCCCATGTACCATTTTTATGAACACCAATAGATGCTAAATAAGGTGCAATTTTTTGCAGCATAGCATATTTCGATTCATCTGAACCATGCTCAAATAGCTTTTGAATCACGGTGTTTCCAATATAATCTGACACAAAAAAGAAAAAATTTAAGCCAATGGTTATATATATATATATATATATATACTTCTTTACCACTACATAGCTCAACTACTTCTTCCATGCATTCAGTAGCAATAGCATCTACCTCTTCTACGTTTATTTGATCTTCTTTCTCTAAACGTTTTCTCATATCTCGAAGACGAAGAGGTTCCAACTTCCTGTCTGGTCCCAATTCGACCACAGGTGGAATAACAGAGAAATAAATCAAAGGGGTGCGCTCTTCTAATTTACATAAAAAGTCAATACTCTCCTTTGGCTATTTTTCTTTTCTTACCTTTCAATTTTGAAGATGGTTCACATCCTAACTGCTGCATTATACTTTTTCTCTCAGCAGCAATTGTTTTATAGAGAGTAGGTTGATTTGCAGATGCTTGTCCTGAGTTTAATACATTATTCATCATGACGGCTGATGCCCACTGTGCTGCTTGAAAGCTGTCATTGCTTGTATTAGGCAATTTCATAGGTGTCACATTCGTCGGTGTAACCTGTTCATTTGTACTTGGTGTCTCTTCGGAATCATCCGGATTATTAGGTAAAACTTTTGCGAACCCAATACGCACTGCACCTGTGCCTGGACCAAGAATTTCCTTATTTTGTAGGGCTTTTCTTGCTCTCACTGCATCTTCTTGATGATCAAAATTAATAAAACCGCAATTCTTATTGGATAAAACACGAACGGATTCAATGGCACCAAATGCTTGAAAAATAGTACGAAGAATGGATGGGTCCATACTAGCAGGAATATTACCAACCCCTATAACACGGTTATACCAAAGCAAAAAGTAAAACACACACACACACACACACACACACACAATAGACTACTTACATAAAGCACGAGTAGGACCTTGAGCATTAGGTCCTGCGTCATTGGTCAATGCCATAGCCAATGTAACATCCGCTTTACCGTATCCCACACGAACAGGTGTACCACCTATCATCGAACCTAATCTTGTTTCTAAATCATTTTTAGCCGCAACCGCAGATTCCATTGTTGTAAAGTTGACAAATGCGCATTCTTTATCTGACAAAATTCTAGCACTTTCCACTTGTCCATATGAAGAAAAAAGTTTGACAAGATCAGGTACGCTTACTCCAGGATTAATATTACCCAACCAAAGCGCTCTCGAAGGTATTTGAGCATGAGCAAACGTAGGAGAATCAGTAGCGTCAGGTGGACCAAAATATTCCTAATAAAGAAGAATTTGTTTAGTGTTTGTCGATTCCCGTTATTATATTTGTTTACTTGGTCATCATCCACAGTATACGCCAAATCATCTGTCATGCTGTTTGAAGCTCGAAGAGGTGATTCATTTGGAATTGGCTGCATTCTCAAGCGCGCAGGAGGAGGCAATGATGAAGGCGTTGAAGTGGTAGTCGTAGCAGCTGTATTTTTCAAATCAAATGGAGAAAATGAGTCCGCCATACCTAAACTAATAGCTCTAGGTCTATTCAAGACACTACTTTGTGTTTGGGGTGAAAAGGGATGAAAAGCAAGCTGTTGATGAAGATGGTGAGGCATTTCATTGCTTATCATTTGACCAGAGACAGTCAATGAACGACCACGCATAGTTGTTTGATGTGTGTTTTCAGTGTAAGGCGCAGTAGTTTCGTCGTCTAAGCCTAGCGAGGCTAATGTAGATGCAATTGTGCTAGAAGCATTTTCATCAATAGGGCTAGATGGATCGTAAGCATGATACATGGGTGGATTGAATGATGCTTGTGAAAGGCTAGCGTTGCTGCTGTTGTCGTAACCTCCACTAGTAGGCAATGTAAAAGAACCCGAGCGATGACGTGCAGCAATGGAAAACGTGCTCAAGTTATCGGCACTTTCACTCATTGCTGGATTCACGACATTAGAATGGGGGAAAACCTCAGTTGCATAAGGAAATGCAGAGGATTGAGAAGGCATTGTATCTGCACGTGGTCGACGCAAAGTAGGAGGTATATTTTGGAAAGGTACACGCGAATTGTTCTGACTACTGCTATTGTCCAAGTCATGTTGAAGTCTAATGAAAATGAATATTGATTAGGTATGCTTTAGTTTATAAAAAAAAAAAAAAAGTATTCTGCTTTTACCCAATAGAAGACAAGGAGGAAGACGAGACATTGGAAGGTTTTTGAATTAGATTCGGATGCTTACGAGGATTTTGTCCCTCGTTTACCCAAGTAAAATCCATATGTAATGAGAAAGGTTATGTGACGTTATTTTTTTAAAAGAAAACGAACATTTTTTTTTTTTTCTAATCTTTCTGGACTCATCCATTTCCTCCGCCCCCTTATTCCGAAAATTGTTGATGACTGTTGACCTTTTTTTTTTGTTTTTTTTGCAGTTGTAACTCTTCCACTTACAGCAGATTCCTTGCATTTACGATATCGCTTTGAAATTAAAACCTCTCAACAAGTGTCTTCAGCCCTTTTCATTGGACGTCTACTAATCACCTCACCACTGTACACACACCTTTATTAGTTCTTTCTAAGGCTTTTCTCCTATTTTTTTTTTTTTTTTTTTTTTTTGGCTGCTGCTCTCTTCCCTTCTACTAAATATCAAAAATGTTTGAGTGAAAACTCTTTCTTATAAATTATAAGCTGTTACCAAGTCTTATTATATTTTGCCTTATCTTGGACTCTATCTGATAGATCACACTTGCTTGTTTACGAGCTCTTTGATTGGGATATTATTTATGCGCCGTTTTTATGAGAGAAACATTTTTTAGAGTGGGGTTTGCATAATGGGTTTCTTTATGTATCGGAGATGCTACGCCAACAGTAATGTGCTTTGCAAACTGATAACCTGACGGGGGTTTTGACATGCAGGGCAAAAAGAAATTAATAATAGCACATCAACTTTACGCTACATTATTAAATTCACTGGAAAGCCCTTAATGTTTGACTAATATACTAAAAAAACTAATGAAACATTGGATCTATTACACTGCAAGATGTTATTTTAACTTAAATAGAATGGTCGTTAAAGGTAAGGTTTGGAGAATTATAGTTTTAACAGCCAGCCAAAGTGAGTATACCACTACTGCTAATAAATATCATAATACTTGGTAAAGATAACATTGCATTTAGTTGGACATTGAATTATTTCTGTTTAAAGTGAATAGGGGCTTCAATTACAGAAGCTCAATAGTAAATGTTAGGCAATTCTGCGACGGTGTATAATAGATAATAACAACAATACCAATTCATTATACAATGTTGAAGTTGTACCTATAAACGGTCTTTTAGTTAAAAGAGTTGTGACTTTATTCCCGTAATGATACCATACACGTTGTCGCACAACAGTGCATGAAATTCTGTTTTTGATTTTTAACGAGGCATTTCTGCAGTATTTTCGTTATTACAGAAATTCCCTTTGTAAAAATGTTCATCGCCAAACACATGATGGTATTTAGTATGCGAACCATTTTATCTTGATAAACAGGACATTATTAGTTAATGGGTCACTGGATGGGAAAAAATGTACGCCCATAAAGTGCACACAGTAAAGTAATAATGTGTTTATCCGAAAGGCTGAATTGTAATGCATAATGCCTTGACCGAATCTCAAATATCTACTTTAATGAAAATCCATAGCTCTAATAATTATAGTTGTTCTGTCTTTAATTTTTCACCTTTAAAAATTAAGCTTCCTGCGCCTCTATTCTTAAGAAATATATAGATTCTGTGATTAGTGTTACAAGATAGGAGATGTTTCTATTAAGGAATACAACTTATTTTAAACTATCCTCCCTGAGAAGGGCACAAATTTCCCATATACTCTAACGTTTTAGCATAATACTCGAATTTTGAGGTGAAGTTACAGTTACACGTTGAATAAACAAAACTAGTCTTTAAATGGAGATTTAATATGCCAACAGGTGCGAAATCCTATGGTTATTATTAAAAGAAAGAATTACCTTTTATATTCGCACACAAATATAAACAAATAACAGCAGCAAAGTTCACACAATGTGTTAATAACAAGTCTCATGAACTTTACAAGTCTCTTGTATTTTAGTAAGTGCGCGTTTTAATAGGTTTAATTGTTGTACAAAAAACCTTATTATAATTGTATAACCGAA
Source organism: Mucor indicus B7402 (assembly GCA_000697295.1). Taxonomy (NCBI): domain Eukaryota; kingdom Fungi; phylum Mucoromycota; class Mucoromycetes; order Mucorales; family Mucoraceae; genus Mucor; species Mucor indicus. The sequence continues at coordinate 20,467 of JNEK01002873.1, forward strand.
TAACCTTTTTCTATTGTCTTGCAATGAAATACTTGGAATCAACCATGTCTTTAACTACGTGTCTTCATATCGTCTGTGTGGAGAGTGGGGGGGGTGACGTAGTAGATATACATATGGTGTTTTATCTGGGCTATTCTTGTCCACAATGAATGTGAGCTTTGTCATACGCCTCATCAACACACTAAAAAGAATATACATTTCGTTGGATTAATCAAGGCGAATACCTCCAGATTGGAATTATTAGTTGTTTGTAACAAGTCAAGATACCCTAATAAAAATAGCGTTCCTGAATACCATTCATGTTGCATAACGGGCTATTTATGAAAATGGAATATACATAAAATATATTAGAATTCGGAAAGAATATTATTTTAGAATTGGAAACACAAACCTTTATGGAAAGGTGTGTTCAACTATTGTTTTGGTTATACATTTTCAACCAACAACACTCACCACTTGAAACTTGTAGGACAACACATAAACAAAACTTATTGCAGTGCCGTCTCAAAAAAAAAAAAAAAAGTATTTATAAAAAGGTTGTTGGAGCACGTTTTTTCTCCTCTTCTTCTTTTTTTACATTTTCTACAGAAAAAAAATATAAATGCTCGTTAAAGCTTCTGCAAGAAATTATGAACTTAAATTCAAAGGTGAAGAAGTTGAAGGTCCTGCTTCTCCCAGAGAATATTTGGAGTGGAATGCTAGTTTAAAAAAATGGCGCCTTGAACAACAAAATAAGAAAGACACCCAAACAGCTTCTGCATACGATGTTTCTAGCCTTGAGGTTTGACATTTCCCTATTTAAACACCTTTATTTGGGTACTAATTGAACGATTCATTCTAGTGGGTTCAAACCAGCTATGTTCAACCTCATGTTATGGCTAATGATTTATTCTTGTATGATCCTAAGAAGGGCAAATATACTGTAGATAGATACCTTGAAGGTATAAAACACATAACCTATAGCATTGAAGCATCCCCACTGACAACTTTATTTAATAGACGTTGAAAATCGATTTGGTGTCATTGACTCAGTTGTTGTAAGTATAAATTACTAATTGTGTAAAGTTTGTAACCCTAATACATTCATTTATTTTTAGATCTGGCCATCATTCCCCAATCTCGGTTGTGATAGCAGAAACACTGAAGATTATTTCAGATGTCTTCCTGGAGGTAATTAGATAATATTCACACTCCAAAGACTCGGTCACTTAAATAAGACAATATAGGAACTGCTGGAATTCGCTCCTTAGTTGACGATTTCCATGCTAGAAACGTCAAGGTTTTGTTCCCCGTACTTGGCTGGGATAACGGAACTGTAAGTTTTGTATACTGTTGGGGAAAGTAACATTGAATTAATGAATTATTTAGCGTGATCCTCAAGCCTCTTGGAGTTACATTATTCCTAGATTATTTAGTAAATCTCAGCGAAACAGGATTAATGCCTTGATGACTAACATTTATCCATTTGTTAGAGGAATACAATATTGATGGTATGTCTACTGTCTTTTCTCAAGTTACTCAAGATTACTGGATGAACTCTCTTGCTATTGGCCACCCCTTGGCTTTCCATTCTAGTTCAATCAGCGAAAAGTCCGGAGATGTTCCTAATATGGATGACAACAATGTAAGCCATATTACTAAACTCATGACAAACACAAACAACTTTTTATTAATACAAATGAATATACAGGCTATGCAATGGAATATCTCTGATATGGGTTAGTATTTAGTTTGTATTACATAATTCTCTTAACTCACTCAATTAATATATTTTAATCCAACAGTCAAATTCAACGTCAAGACGTAAATATCAACAGTCCTATTAGAATGTCTTTTTCCATAGTCTGACATCTTTTTTTTTTTTATATATACATATATAGACATATCCCCACTGTTGCTGTCAAGAAGTTTGTTGAACCCAGATATATGACACGCACCTGCGACAGATGGTCCAGAAACAAGACTTTCTTGATCCAACATGCCTTCTTTAATGGTAATCTCATTTTGATATTCACATGAGTAGCCAAACTAAACTTGTTTATTTAGGTATTGGTATTGACATGTGGGAAAATATCTTTGGTTGCTGGAACTCCCTTGCACCTCGTGATGCTGAAGCATTGCGCCGTACCACAAGTATTCTTCGTTGTTTCGGTCCTGACTTTTTCTCCTCCTCCGAATGGGAACCTCACTGTCCATGTGTTCGCTATGAAACAGTTTTCTCTAGCAAGTTCCCTAGTCGCACTACTAAAGACCAAATTGTATGGACCTTTATCAATCGTGGTAACGTCAACGCTGTTGGTCACCAAATTGTTGTAAACTATCGTATCGGTATCCAATTCTTCGATGTATGGCACGGTGTTGAAATCTTCCCCACCGATATTGTTGACGGTCTTGCTACTCTTAGCTTCGACATTGAGCCTTATGGTTACGGTTGTATCTTTGCCACCTCTGATGTTTCTAAGCTCCCCATCGGTTTTGAAGGACTTTTGAAGCAATTACAACATCGTTCCAGAGTATCACTTCACACATATGCTATCTCCACCTCCGTTTTATGGCAAGAATTGGATGAAGTTGTTATTAGTAGATACACCGTTGAAGACACTTGTGGTCGTCTTGTCCCCGATACCTATTGCGGCATGGTTCGTATTGAAGGTGGCAAATACGAATTCAAGGTCAAGGGCTTGTCTTCTAGACCTCATGGCTTCAGAGACTATCCTGGGTAAGCTAATTACTGTATAACTAAATTAAGATACACGGAAACTAACTCTTTTCTCTTTCTAGTATTGATATCAGATACCCTTGGGAGTAAGCATACATTGTTAAAAAATACTCTTTTAACATGAGATCTAACTTTTTTTTTTTTTTCTTGATTAGATACCAACCTACTCGCAGACACGATTCTTATCTCATGAGAATTGAAACTTTCTATATGGACCCTTACCCAGTCACCGAAGCCCAATTCAAGGAGTTCCTTGATCAAAGTGGCTACAAACCTGCTGACCCTACAAACTTCTTAAAGCACTGGGTCAATGGCTGTCCCCCTGGTGGTCGTGAAAACAAACCTGTTGTCCATGTCTCTATTGAAGATGCCAGAGCTTATGCCAAGTGGGCCGGAAAGAGGTGAATTTATATTTATTTTTAATGTTGCATGAATAATTTTTTTACTTATTTGTTTGTTGAATAGATTACCACATGAATGGGAATGGCAATATGTTGCACAAGCCGGTGACCAATACCGTACTTATCCTTGGGGCGACAAATGGGACGAAAACAAAGTTCCCGAAGTATACACCGGCCGTGACAGACTCTATCCTGATCACCCTCCTGCTGACGTTGACAGATACCCTGAAGGAAGATCACCATTTGGTATTTACGACCTTGTTGGTAATGTCTGGCAATGGACTGATGTTTACCAAGACCAACACACAAGAGCTGCTATCATCCGTGGTGGTTCTTACTACCAACCTCAAAAGTCTGAACACTACTTCCCTCAAGCATACCGCAATGACCAACACGGTAAATACTTGTTAATGTCTGCTTCTCTCGACAGATCTGCTACTATTGGTTTCCGTTGTGTTAAAGACACTGAAGAAAGTGCTTCTACCTTAGGTAACTGTCTCTTTGAAGAAGATGACTGCTATTAAGTTCTTCCCCATATCCCAAGCTCAAAGCTACTTGTATAATTCATCATATTAAAAATCATAAAAAAAAAAAGAAATTATCTAATTAAATAAAAGGCTTATTTGTACAAACAGTAATATATAGAGTGCTTTTAGCCAAGTCAAGTTGGTGTTGATAGATCCTCCACTGACTTGTATGGATGAAAATTTAATTACTAGAGTTTATACTCTTTGAGTGTATTGAAATGGCTAAACGGCTTTTCCTAGTTCCGAGTACTATTAAGCAAAACAAGTAAATCTGCCAGGGTAAGAAAAGAACAGTGATAGTTACTGGCAAATTCAGGTTTTGAGGGATTCAACATTTTTGAATACCATTTGCTCGAGAAGATTGATCAGCAAGACTGCGGATGTTGTCATTAAAGGTATCAGGTATATATTGTTGTTCTTCATAAGCATCAATAAACTCAATATCACTGTACATACTATGAAATAAAACTATTAGTTGTGCAAAAAGCTCATACCTTATCAGCAACTATTTCTTGCAGTCTAGATATCAGTCATCGGTTTATTTTACGACATATGCTGAATCTCACTAGAGTTTTCTAACGATAGTAGTTCTATCTCATTCAACCTAATAAGGTACGCGGTATAAGGGCTGCTGTTTGAGGAAGCTGGTCCCCGATAAGTTCATCCAGAGGTACTTGTCAGAAAGGAGGCATCTAGAGCTTGTCAATAAGCCGTGCAATGTAAATTTTTATCAGATCATAAGAGGAATACTACGCGCTCTGCTGTAGAGTACTGATTCTTAAGTTTCATGCCTCTACTGTTGCTGGCAAAAACACCTAATGCAAACAATTATTGTACTTTTTCTATTATTGTTATTATGATTACTCAGCAACATGAAGAAGGAGAAAGATTGAAAAAGGCAATTCTTACAATATATGCTATTTCCAAAAAAAAAGCAAACTGACTACATTTATGCTTCGTTGATATATTCTTGTATTACGGGCCACAGCGGCCCTGTTCTTATTATAGTCAAACTTCAACTTGTAACTGTACAATGTTATATGAGACAAGTTCTACAAAGTATTACTGCGGCCATCATGAATACCGCAGCTAAATAATGGCTTAGCTTGTAGACGTGTTACTAAACCCTTTTTTTTTTTTTACGCTCTGCTCTGCGGCGCAGTACACCAAGCTGCTGGTGTCACAATGGGGAAATTTAATATAAATTTTCAAAAAATTGGATCTCTTTTTTGTTTCTATCTTTTTTTCGTTCTTTAAAGTTTCAAAATGAAGTTAGCAGAGGCACTTTTGTTAAGGGCTGATCTTGATACAGCAATCGGTGACCTTAAAACCCGAATCGTCAACAACTCTGTTGTTCAAGAAGGCACAAAACCTGCAGAAGACCCTAACAAGTTACTGGAAGAACTAGATTTGAAATTACAAGAGCACGAAAAATTGGTCAACGACATCAATACTTCAAACCTGAAAGTAAAGACGAAGAGTAACATGAGCTTAACGCAAGCTATCGCTAGACGAGACAAAATGTCGAAATTGCATGGCATTCTTACTAGTATTTCTACGAATGCAACGTCGAAAATTACCAACAGATATAGTCAAACAGAAATTCTCAATATTACCATAATTGATATACCCGCTATACAAAAGAAATTAGACAGACTAGCTAAGCAAAGACGCGACATCGAAGTGGAGATACAGTCAGCCAACTGGGCCAACGACTTAATAATACACTGATGGAACCTACAATTGTTTAGGCTTTTCTGCTTGTAAATAATACAACCGCTTAAGCATTCCACCTACTCTATTATGTGAAACACGACACAGACATATAAACTTTTCTAAGTTTAAATCTGTCTTTTTTTTTTTTTCTGTAAACGGTAGCAATCAATATATAGCGAATAGAACCTCAGCCCTCCTTTTGGATAACTAATGGTCCGATTATTAGTCACTCCATATAATGCACAAACGTATTTATACAAGTTATTTTTATTACCTTCTATTGGATATATTGATTGTGAGGGTGGGATAGGGGCTTGCAGAAAAATAATAAAACAGTCTTTTTTTTAAAAAACACATTCACTCTTTTAATTGCTGTTTTGCCTTTTAGTTAATATGGCCTTTACACTTCTAAAGACTAGAGGGAAAGTTTTATATTTACCTGACAAGTCAAAGCCTAAAAAAATTAATGAGCCTAATTCCAGTGAGTCCAAATAGCATATATCAAACTGAAGAAAAAAAAAAGGCAAACTCCCAAAATATTCAATTTAGTGTAACATCTACGAGAACAGCTAAAAAAAATAGAATCACTCACGTGAATTGACATAGCCAGGCAGTACACTAGTATAAGGAAAGCGACCTGTGAGTTTATACTTTGTATAAAAATAACCACTTTGGTATACCATAATGATAGCACTGCTTCTCTCATAAATAAGTTAATAGTTATAATATCAATAGTAGATGCTTATTTACTACATTATAGAAAGCTACAATTATCTAATACGAAATAACTAGCCAAACTCAATTAATCTTTATTTACTGTCAAAGACTAAAATGCAAAATAATATACACTAATCTATAAGAAGAGGAAAAGATGGCTACGGCCTTGCAATTATTGTTATAAACCGTTACTTTTGAGCTTTGGTTTCTCTGTCTTTCATCAACTTGTCAAATTCAGAATTATCCCATTCGATGTCAAAGTGCTGCTTGAAATATTCTGCAGCAAATACTTTTGCTTCTTCAAATGTCATATCGGTAATGCCATTCTCTGCCAAGTGCTTTTTCATATGCTGTTGCATTGATTTCTTATGCCCCTTATTATCAAATGTTTTGTTGCAAATGCTGCACGAGCTCTTGTTTTCTTCAGTGATGGGCTGGTTCTCTTTAAGGTACTTCTTTGTTTCAGTATGCTGACCTCGCACAGACAATTTTCCATGATTTGGCCAGGAAGGAGACAACAAGCTTTTAAACAAATGTCGAACATGATCAGAATGACCTTCAATCACCACGCTTTCACCTTTCAACACGCATATCTGGCACATATTCTTTCGTGATATTCTTCTTTTTTCATTTTTTCCAAAATAGATAATCTTGAACAGTCTATCGTCATTCATTGCTCTTTTTGATATATTGTTATTGGTTCTTTTTACATGATCATTATCTCCTTCCTCTCTTTGATGAACGATTTCCATTTCTTCTTCCCTGCCTTCTATATATTATATTAAAAGTTAGTTGCAAACGTCGAATGTACGCTAATTAAATCACGAACCATCCAAAACCATGTTGTTCAAAGCTTCTTTGTCTTTCTCCCTCACGTAGCTCCTCCACCTTCTTCCGTTTGTCCAAGAAATTTTGGTCACATCAGGGTCGTAATGCTTGGTATCGGGTACTTCATGCTAAAATACTCCATCGATCACTTCTCCATCGTCTACTCTCATCTGGCTTTCCCGGACGAGTCTTGTTCGATTCTTCATAATCCACTTGATTCTCTCAATAATTTCTTGTTCCTCAGTCCACCAAAAAATGGAAGTCTGGCGTCAAGTTTGTCAAAATTCTTTTCCATTCTCTCCTTTTTTTCCATCGGTGCTTTATCAATCTCTTCATCGTTTGGAGTTTCCGGATGCCTCACAGACGAGTTCGTCTCTTTCTCTGATGGCTGTATTATCTTCCGCTCTGTTGGCTATCTGGAAACACCACTGAATGTTCGTTTTTGACGATGCTCCTTTCTCAAGTTCTTCTGTCTATTTCACCTTTTCCAGTTTAGTTCGTACTGCTTTAATCGAAACTCTTGTTAAAGATGGTATCTCTCCTTTTCCGCTTCCCTATGTCGACGTTTAGAATCTCACTAGAATCTACATCCCACCACTTCATTCCTCCCTCATTACTTTCGACTCTCCTAAATTCACCATAATAAATTTGCCCAACTTCATCACTCAACAAAACCGCAAAAATATATATATATATATAAAATCCTCAAAACAAATATATCATGACTGATTTTTTGGCTAATTCTTGGTACACGTACTATTTTCACGTACTTTTTCAGAAAATTGCAAAAAACCTGGCGTGGACTTGTAAAAGGGGTTTCTAGGGATTTGCTATTTGTACATATTCACTACACACGGTAAAAGTGTAAGAATAGCACAACCGTTATTGAGGGAAGACTTTTGTAGAGTCTTGTTTTGCTTTCCAGTAAATTCTCTTCTTGGATGATAAGTTCGCATAAAACGTATAAAATTAAAGAAAAAGAAAAATAAAAGTTGTTCATATTTATAAATAACAGAAATGTTGTCGGTCTGCCGACTTGCTTATATCTCTTTGTTCTATGACTATGTCAATAAATAGGGTTCATTGTCTCAAGACCAGCTAGATATATTATACAAAGGATGCATTTAATGCTCAGTAAAGATTCAACAGAAATCTACGTGTAATGAACGGATGCATTTAGCAAAACCGCAATTTTTTGAAAAAGTACGTGAAAATAGTACGTGTACCAAGAATTAGCCGATTTTTTTAATTAACCTGATGAGCTTTGTCTCCATAAAAAAAAGAAAACTTCCAATCTGCTTTCTGCGAATTCCTTATACTCCTCTTTAGATAGTCGAGAATAAATCTTGGGTACAGAGTAAATACCTTCAATATAGTACTTTTTTGTTGTCTTCAAGTCGCCGAACTTGCTACAATATCTTTTTCTATCATGTCCATAAACATTATTTCAGGTTTGAAATAATAATAATAATGCGTCGAATATATGAATAAAGTTATTTCATGGCATACTAGACAGGAAATTTACAAAGTCAAAGATTTGAAAGAACATGGCTTTATCATAATGGGCACAAGAAGACAATAATTCATTCCCTCTTGTATACATTAATTATTATTATAGTTGCTTTTTAAAAGTAGCCAAAGCAAGGCTATGACAGAAAAAGCTTAATATCCTTGGAAAAAAAAAAAAAAGAGCTACATGAAAACGAAGAAAGTTTCATGTTGTCTAATACAATAGTATCTCATTTACCTGTATTTAGTGGGCTCATTAAGTATGAAGTTTTTTTTGTTTTTTTTTTTTTTAATATAAAAGTCTTTAAGAGAAAAGTCAAGACAACAAAGTGTTTATAAAAAGGCATTTTTTCATTTTTATTTTCAAATATTAAAAAGTATTACTTCTTTTAGCTTCACAAATTTCAATAATAAAAATTTGCTACTGACAGGATTAGCCACGAGAAGGCAGAAGTAATTTCTAATCCCAAAAATAAAAATGTCTTAACCGGTAGGAAGCCCAAAAGAGCCCCCGACCCTTTGTTCTTATGTATTGATCGTTTCCCAACCCCGGTACAAAGGGATGAGTGCTAGCTGAGCCTCCAAATAAAGCCTCACGATATCCCACGCTCGACTTCTAAGACCCATTCGTCCTGGCACACCAGATCTAGCAAACCAATAGTATAACACATTCATACGTTATACGGTACAGTATGAAAACGATTGACATTGACGCAGGCCACCCCATCTAAAGGACTCTCCTAGTAAAAGACTTCCAGTGACAGAGATACTTGTGGATCCATCTGTGGCCTCTAAGCTTAAGATCAACTGGCGCGCTTTCCAGAATCACTATCGTTGCCTCGTGAACGACCGGACCCAACCCCAACGAGTGTACCATCTTTGAAAATCCGGCAAATCTTGACGCCACGTCAGCTCCTCCCGGTAAGAAGCTACTAGATTCGAGACCAGACCCCTATGCTATAAATCCGTAGAAATATAACCCGGCGATCCCCAAGCGGCTCTTGATTGCGACCGGCCTAATATAAAAGAATGGGTTAATCAATCAAAAAATAATAGATGAATAAATATAAAATACCTAAATTGCAAGTACTGTTTGCTGTTCTAAAGAGGGCCAAGTACCTGAATTACCAGTAGGCAAGTCACTCTTGGCGCCAACCCGCCATCAAGACAATCGCAAAGGCTCATACCACCGTATATACGAAATTAAGACTAAAGTACCAGTTTTTAATATGTAGATACATACATAAAGTATGCACTAAGAAAAAAAAAGAAAAAAGGAAAAAAACAAAAGTTTTTTTTTTCTCTTTTATATAAAATTGGGAGTTTCAGGAGTAAAAAAAAAACGTTTCAGGAGTAAGAAAAAAACGTTTCAGGAGTGAATACATTAATTAAAAACAAAAAAAAAGCCCATTCAGCCTCAAATGCATGCATGGTTTATTTTTTTTTTTTTAAAAAAAAAAGTTGGAGATCATTTAAAGTATATTGCATTATTTTTCATTATTCTTAAAATATTTACGTGCTTACTTCTACAGTTAAAAAGTAATTAAACAGCTTTCAAAAAAGGGCAAATTGTATTTATGCAACACAATCATTGTCCGTCAACAAAAAACAAAAACAAAAACAAACGTCTCACGAAAATAAAAGAAATAAAAAATGATCGCTCCTAGGTGGGCTCGAACCACCAACCTCCTGATTAACAGTCAGACGCGCTAGCCAATTGCGCCA
>JNEK01002874.1:0-50456 GCA_000697295.1 Mucor indicus B7402
AATCCCCATCCCTTCATGCGAGGTAAATATCCCTTAGTCAAATGCAATGGCCTTTTAAGGTAAATATCAGTTCTATTTTTTTTATAAAAAAAAAAAGACGATTCCTTATATTTTCTTTCACTAGATGCACAAATCAAAAATGTTTAGTGCCTGCTCGACTTTGGAATAGAGACTTAGCCGCTGTGTTGAACTTTCGGGATATTGTCTTTAGTCACAGAGAAGCTCTTGTCGCCCTGAGAGGTTTAGAAGACAGACGTTAAAACGTCCTTCGACAAGCGTCCCCTCCTCCTCTACCCACAAGAAAATCCGCCCTATGCCTTCCGATGACGGTTCTCCTGAGGAAGGAAATATTGATAGGGTAAACCTTTGATGCAGGTAATTTCCATACCATTCATTGTTATTCGTTTGTTTAATTTCCATTTTATATTTTGTCCAAAATAGGTAAGACAATAGTTCAATAATTAACTCTGATTCGTCTAAAATCATTTTTATATATCTGAAAATAATTTATATATTTTCCAAAATAGGTAAGCTAAGTATCCAAAAATTAATTTCAATTCGTCCAGAAAAAATTTAACTTCGTCTGAATTTGAAGTAGAAATACTGTATTCAAGCATTTCTATTTATTAAATCAAAAACGGCACAAGTGATGGGTATTTCAGGTCCAAACAGCAAAATGGAAGTTTGGTAACCCCAGGGTTCATGAAGCATAAACATCCCATGTGAGCAACTGCAACCTTATCAACAAAGGCCATGTTCGACTTAGCATGTTTGGGAAAAAATGCATAAACTCTAAAAGGTTGTTCCTGATCCAAGTAATTGGAACAAGGTTGATATTATATCTATTGTAAATGACGTGTAGACTATAACTGATCGGATTAGACGAGCTTGAGTTCTTTATGACAATCGGTAGTATTTCAAGTATATTTGGATATTTGGTCAGAATTGCAAGCCTCTTATATTCATAACCACATAAAACCTAAGAAAAACAAGGTGCTCTCCCCACTTTTACGAGCAATCACAATAAACATTCTTACCAGTTGTTGATAAATGCTTTCTCAAAGTCATACATAAGTAAATCTTACGTATTTTTGGTATCTTTCACTCATATATTTTGAGCCTCAAGATATTAGTTACCGTTACATAAAATCTTCTTTTCTATTCGAACTTAGTATACGTAGCTCCTGGGTTTACTACCGTTGACGTCTTCCTCGACTCATGAATACAGATCCTGTTGACATCACTACCAAAATACCTGCTTGAGACCAGTTACTAATAGGGTCTCAGGTCTTAGAAATTGTTTGGACAATTCTCGTTATAGTGCGCCGTAGAAGAACGACAGCCAGCAAAATCATGACACGGGTAAATTGCTTCCGATCGGCATTTCCGCCGCACAATTATTCATATATTCTAATGTGATATTACGGATGATGAATTGTTCCAAGAGATCTGCTATGTTCATAAAGCTTTTTTGAGCGATAACGAGGAAGGTTGAGAGTAATTGCTTCTTCTAACGATCTTGTCCAGCTTAGGAATCTACACTATTTCCGTAAATGGAATACGTGTGACAAGAGAATTGTGCTCATTATGAATTATAGAATTTGCTGGATTACGAATGGTAACATACAAGACTAATGTGAGTATTATTAAGTAAAGACCACTTTTTTTTTTTTTTTTTGTATAATATATATATACGAATCAGGTATATATTAGCATATACTTTGAGATAAATACTGTAACTGTGCAAATCAAGCTATTGTAGTATAAGCAAGTTCACCAACAAGTTTCTATAAGTCTCCAAAGTGATTAATAATACATACCAATGCCCCGCATTGATGATCTTATATAGCTAGCATGATCATTGTTTTAATGCTTGATTTCCTTATTTTAGTACGGGCACGGAGTGCAAATTAACCGCTGGCCTATATATATATATATATATATAGCATCTTTTTCTGTCAGTTCGTTTCCCTTATTATTCATTTCTTTCTTAAACAAAAACTAAATATGACTGTTGAACGTATTTTTATTATTGGTGGTACTGGTAACATTGGTAAAGCCTTAGTCGAAGAACTGATCGCAAAAAACGCCAAGTTGACACTCTATGCACGCAGCCCCGAAAAGGTCAATTCGTTATTTTCTACGGGAGACATTACTGTTGTTAAAGGCGACCTCAACGACTTTGATAGTATTAAGGATGCAATCAAGGGACATACGCGTCTTTTCTTTATTGTAAGTGACTTTGCACTTGATATGGTACATGTTAAGAAAACTATTGCCACGTATGCCTATGAAGCCGGTGTGAAGCAAATTGTCGATATTTCGTCCATTACTGCTGGATTCCCCTGGAAGTCAACCTATATTGGCGATCTCCATGCGAAAGCTGAAAGAGCTATTGATGCTGTCCCTAATCGTGGCCGCTTCGTTTCATTAAGACCCGGTAGATTCATGTCTAATATGTTGCTTTTCGATCGTATCCATCCCGACGGCGTTATCCGCGATATTTACGAGCCTGACGAGTATTTGGGCTGGATCTCTCCTAATGATATTGCTGCTGTGGCTGCTGCTGTCCTTACTGAAGATATCGAAAAACATGGTGACGCTGCTTATGAGCTTGTTGGAGTCCGTGTCACACCAAACGAAAGAGCCGAAATGTTGTCTCGTGTGTTGAACAGAAAGATCACCTACCAGCAAATCTCCGTTGTAGACAGATACAATCAGTTAATTAAACACAATATGCCTCACGGTGTTGCTTTCAATCTTACTTGCCATCCTGCCACTGTACCTCGTGACGGAATTGTCACAGATGGCTTCCATATTTTGATCGGAAGAGGAGCTGAGACCTTGGAAGAATTTGCTATCAAAAACAAAGAAGCTATTTAAGGATACCTAATATTGTTGATAATAAATAAATAACACTAAAATAACTTACTGTTCGATTTATTGTGCAGACTAAAATAACTAATGAAATACATGAAGAGCTTTAGTTAGCCCCTCTAGTACCTGTTCAAAATAAAATAATCATTCATTAGTTGACTTAGCCCGTTGTTACATTATATTATTAAGAAACACAATTTATATGTATGTATGTATGTATGTATATATAAAACACTTTTATTATTACAAAATATATTACTAAAATAAAAGAGAGGGGATATATGTGTGTTAACTAGTTTACCTCATCCATAAATTCAATTAGTACCTGCCCTGATTTTACATTAGTACCAGGCTGAACACTTATTTTCTTAATAATGCCGCTGCGGGGTGTTCTTAAAATATTCTGCATCTTCATTGCCTCTACTGTAATCAGCTCACTTCCCTCCACAACTTCATCCCCTTCTTTGACAGAAATATCGACAATTTTTCCCGGCATTGGGCTCGATATCAGCTTGCTTTGTTCATATGCGGCTGTCTCTTTGATATGTTTCGATAACTGATGCTGCAAGTCCGTCAAGAGTTGCACTTTGTATTTATTACCATGATATTGTATTCTAAATCCCATATTTAACGAGTCCAAATACTGGAGAGTAATTTGTTTATTGTTGATTTTTGAGCGCGCTAATAACCCATGAAGAGGCCATTGTGTTGAGAATTGTGTCAATTCTCTTCCAGCATGAATGATTGCAAACTGTGAGTCTCCCTTTCGCTGAATCTCTACACTAGTTTCAGATACATGTTGGTTTTGCTCGTCTGTGATTCGGACCCATCTCTTTTCAACGTCAAGTCCAACACGCTTATCGTAGTTGCTTTGTATCTTCATCCAGAGCGCAGACGTAATTGCAGCCAGCTGCTCTAAATTCTCGCCCTTCAAGTGTGCTGTTTTAAACCCATGTGGATACTCTTCTGCCAAAAAGTGAGTTGTGATTTTTTTTCCGTCTTGAAACCTAGGATGAGAAAACACAGCATGAAGTAATGGAATATTGTGCGTGACGCCCTTAATCACGTACTCGTCCAAAGCATGAATCATATAGTCCAGTGCTTCCTTTCTCGTTTTGCCGTATGTTGCCAGCTTACAGATCAAGGGGTCGTATTCCACGTACATTTCAGATCCTTCAATGAACCCAGAGTCGCACCGTATATGGTTACCAATCATAGACGGCTCTTGGTAAGTTAAAAGTCGGCCTACTGAAGGCAAATATTTCTCGGGATCTTCTGCATACACCCGAGATTCAAAAGCCCATCCCCGTATCTCAATCTGATCTTGTTGTACTGCTAAAGGATGGTTTGACGCTGAATATAACATTTGTTCCACTAAATCCAGCCCCGTGACATACTCTGTGATTGGATGCTCGACTTGTAATCGCGTATTCATCTCCAAAAAGTAAAAATTTCTCGATCCATCAACCAAAAACTCCACTGTTCCCGCTGAGTTGTAGCCGACGTGTTTGGCTAGTGCTACAGCCTGCTCCCCCATCTTGCGCCGTGTGTCTGGATCCACATGCACACTTGGTGACTCCTCAATCACTTTCTGGTTTCGACGCTGAATCGAGCATTCTCTTTCAGGTAAATACACCACATTGCCGAAATTATCACCCAATACTTGGATTTCAATATGTCGTGGGTTATCAATGTATTTCTCAATCAGCATACGGTCATCATCAAATGAAGATTTTGATTCTTGCTTGGCTAATTTAAACCCCTCAATCAATTCTTTATCGTTCCTTTACAAACTATAAATACTTTGTTCCCTCTCTTCCTTGTTTTGTTTCTTACCAAGCTATTCGCATTCCTTTACCACCTCCACCTGCACTTGCTTTCACCATGACGGGATATCCAATTTGATTGGCTATCTGTACTGCTTGTTGACTACTTTCGACTTCCCCATCAAATCCCGGTATACAATGCACACCACTGGCTCTCGCCAACAACTTGCTCTGTATTTTGTCTCCCATAGCTGCAATTGCAGACGCTTTCGGCCCCACAAAGGTGATACCATGTTCTTCCAATATTTTTACGAATTGTGGATTTTCGCTCAAGAACCCGTATCCAGGGTGCACGGCGTCTGCGCCCGTCTGTCGAATCGCCGCCATGACACGAGGAATGGAGAGGTAAGACTCGGACGAGGAAGCAGGGCCTAAATGAACAGCTTCGTCGGCTAGTTGCACATGAAGTGCATTGGCGTCTAAATCAGAATAGACGGCTACAGTCTTGATCCCCATCTTTCGCGCGGTTTTGATAATGCGACAAGCAATTTCACCTCGGTTAGCAATGAGTAACTTATGAAATGTCTATTCAAAAAAAAAAAAGTGAGATTACTACGAAATGGGAAATAGAGTTTGTTACTTTTTTATAACGGGCAAGAGGTGGTGGAGGGATATCAATCGAGGGCGTTGTTTCTTTAGGTGCTGTGAGTTGCTTTGGAAGAGCTCCATGTGAGTGAATAGGACGGTAATGAATGACGTTGCGTTTTAATAAGAGAAGCGGTCTCGATTGTTTGAGTAATTTTATCCATTGCTTTGAAGACATGGTGAAAAAGATAGATTCATGTGGAATTTCCCACCCAAAAAAAAAATAAAAATGAGGGGTCGAAAAAACTTTAAAACGGGTCACGCATTATTGGTATAATAAGGTTTATGACCCAAGGTACCATGTTTTATATGATTTTAAGTTTAAGAAAGCTCTACATGACAAATACACTACTCAAAATTTGCGCATTCACTGTTTATATGTAACCTAGTCTTTGCTTACTAACATAAAATTATGCAGCATCCTGATAGTTGATTCAGGAAATCACCACAGTCATGAGTAGTAGCCTTAATAAAGGCTTTTATAGACTTACAAGTGAATTAGCGTATATGTAAAACAACGATAAACATCATATAGTGCATGTTCACTGCTCTTGTTTGAAATCCGTTTTAATGATTTTTGATTGGCTAGTTAAACAGACTCAAGTAAATAATTAGTATACTAATCTTCCTCCTTTTTTTTTTTTTTTTTTTCTTCGAGCACACCTTCATTCTTTTAGCAAAGATGTCTATGACAGAATACAAATTAAAGCGAGACGCATGTCGTCCTAAAGTTTTAGACAAATATGAAATTATTGGATTTATCAGTTCTGGCACGTATGGACGAGTATACAAAGCAAGATCTAGAAATAAGTAAAGTCTAACCTTGACATGCTTTATGTTTTCGCTAACATATCTATTCTGTAGAGAAGATCCTCGTGAATTTGCAATCAAAAAGTTTAAACCAGACAGAGAAGGTGATACCCATCATTATGTGGGCATCTCACAATCGGCTTGTAGAGAAATTGCTGTAATTATTTTATGCAATCTATTTGTTTTTTTCTGTTTTATTCAACACAATGTTAGTTATGTAGAGAGCTTCGACATGAAAATATTACAGCCTTAGAAGAAGTGCTATTAGAAGATAAAGCTATTTTTATGGTATTTGAATATGCCGAACATGACTTTTTGGTAACAAAAAAAAAAAAAAAAAAAAAGAAACCTTCTTGAATGGACAAGTGATCTAACTTTAAACAATTAGCAAATTATTCACCATCACTTACACACTGAAAGAAAACCTATTCCAGAGATTGTGATAAAATCATTACTATGGCAACTCATCAATAGTGTTGCTTATTTACACTCAAATTGGGTTCTACACAGAGACTTGAAACCTGCCAACGGTAAAAGAAAACCAGCTTATTGAAACAAAAGGGAGGGCTGATGTCTGTGTTAGTTTTATTGACGAGTGAAGGTGTTGTGAAAACGGGGGATCTGGGCCTTGCAAGATTATTCAACAAGCCCATACAACCTTTATTTAACGGTGACAAAGTTGTTGTGACCATCTGGTACCGTGCACCTGAACTTTTATTTGGTTCAAGGCATTATACCAAGGCAGTTGATATGTGGGCAGTTGGATGTATTTTTGGTGAACTATTAGCATTAAAGCCTATTTTTAAAGGTGAGGAGGCAAAGATGGACGGTAAAAAGAATGTGCCTTTTCAAAGAAGTCAATTGACAAAGATATTTGAGATTTTGGGAACGCCCAATAGTAAGTGTTACCTTTTCTTTTTAAAGACATTCACTGACCTTGATAACAATAGAGGAAAGGTGGCCAACAATTGATCAATTGCCGGATTATCATCATCTTAGTACATTTCCACAGTAAACTATCTTCTTCAAAAAACGCACATTTTCGATAAGACTAAAACCATGTCTAGGTTACCCAATAACTTGAAGCATGTATATCAAATGATGCTCGGTCCCAGAAGTGAATCTGGATTTAATTTATTAGCTTCTTTATTAGAATACGATCCAGCAAAAAGAATTACAGCAGAAAAAGCGTTAAATCACGCCTATTTCCAAGAAGATCCTAAGCCAGTCATGAAGTAAGTACAAAGAAAGAAAGATAGACAGGCTTATAGAATTAAATCATTTTCAAAAAAAAAAAAAAAAAGTGTGCTGGCTCAACAAAACATAGAATATCCACTTCGACGTATTACACAAGAAGATAATGATATCAAAGCATCAAAAGCAGCAGCAGCGGCGGCGGCGGCTAAAGAAGAACATGCAAGAATGGCAAAGAAAGCCAGACACGCTTAAAGCAACATTTAATAAAAAAAAAAAAAATCATTGGTGTATTTATGCAAAGCCCATTTGCATTAATTCAGGTAAATCTGCACCATACAAAGAACAGCTCGCTGGTTCCATAGTATAGGTTTTCTTTTTTCTTGATTCATCCCCATCTTCAGATAAGCGACGCCTTGGAGGAGGACTGCTTATTTTCTTTTCCTTTTTCGGCTGCCAAGGATGGAATAAAGGGTCTAAGGAGAGTGTCACGTGAACACGCATACGCCTTGTAATGGATGCGCCATAAAGGACGTTCTGTATATCCCGTTTTGATGCATGATGTGAAGCCAAGTATTTCAGAACGACTGACTGTCTCTGTTGAATGGCGTTGATGTGCTGTTGATGTAAAATGGGAGGCGATGGACATGCCAATTCAGTTGTGAGGATACGAACAAGCGCGTCACAAACAGCATGAAAAGAAGAGGGCCGTTTCTGCGGGTCCTTTTGAAGGCATTGTATGATGATGTTTTGATAGGCAGGATCAATGTGTGGGAGATGGCCTATTCCATAAATGGATAGTGGGATAGGTAATGATTGTGGGAAAATGATACCTGAAGCGAGCTGCCAAAGCATAATGCCTAGTGCGTACATCATTCTTCTTTCAGTGATATTGGGTTGTCCAGAATACAGTTCAGGAGCAATGTATGGATATCGACCATATGTGGAGCAAGTAGGGATAGAAGGCCAGGCATCGATAATAGTAAAGTGCTGAGCGGCATCATAAAGCATAATATTGTTGGGTTGTAAGTTGGGATGTAATAAATTAGGAGAGTCGCGTATGGAGGAAGAGAGGAGAAGAGCAGTTCTATACAATTTTTGAAAGGACCATTGATCAGCTTGAGGTATAAGTTGTTCTAAAGTTGTTTTGGCTGCAATCGAGACAAGAGCAAGTTTTCGACAGCAGGATTGTTGATCACTAGATCGAATAGCAGTGATGCCAATAATTTCGTTTGGACAAGAATGAAGTTTGCCCTAGATAGGTATATGTATTATATATAAAAAGAAACAATATTATTGTTGTACAGTAGTGTTTTACGTTAAGGACTAAACAGAGATTGATCTCTCTAACGATGAGCTTTTTTGTTCTCCAGGGGAATCTACATTGAGATAGATAGACCTGACCCATTCTCCCTGAAGGAAGAGGTTCAGTGTGTTCAAACCAGTTTGGGGGAATCCAAATCAATGGGTGGTGGTCAGATAGTTTACTGATATATTTCTCAGTTTCAGTAGGATGCTCAAAATAACGATAAAAGAGTTGATCATATAGACTATCGTATTGGCTTGTTGTTGGTTTCCAACCCTTCATGAAATTTGATTTCTTTAAAGTTAGCGTCTTTAACCAATACTGTTTCAAGTTTAGCTAGATGGTAACATATGTGAATAAAAAGTTGTATTCTAATCCCTTCAAGTATTTATACTTGTTCTTTTGTATCATCATCATTACAGCATTTTGTTGCATTTAAAAACTCACAAGGATGCCTTGATATATAATCGTTCACAAGCTTTTTAATGACTTGTAGTAAATAATAGTAAGCATAATATAATGTCACTCCAAGTAATAAATATACCATTTCCTCTTTCTTCCTCTTTTTTGGGTGGCTGCTGTTGTGGTTGAAATAATATATTCAGCATAATATTTTTCTCGGGAAAAGAAAGAAAAGAACAAAATTCACACCCGGATTTTTTCTTTTTTTATATACATGTTTCAAGAAAATGAAATGATCTTTTTCTTCCATTGTTGTTTGTTTTCTTTTTTGAAACTGTTAAGCAAATTTGAGTTTATATTGGTTTGAGTATCGATGTTCTCAGTAGAAGCAAGTTTTCTCTTGCGCCAAAAATATTTCAGAGACTCCCATCAGCGTCAACATTGTATAGATAGAGTCGTGATTCATAGAGTCATGTTTGGGTTGACAAAAATTTGTGCCTACTTCATCTGTATTTTCAATATTTCTATGCATCAATATTTGCTAGGAAGCTCTAATGAATGAATGTCATACAACGTTCGACAGGAAGGTATGTGGTAAAGAGAAGATCTTATAAATGTATGTTTCCATTTGGAGTGAGCTTTCTCTTAACAATGCCGCTAGTTACTTTGGGCTGAATTATTTGAAACAATAGGACTACATTTGAGTCATTGAACATTCAAGGGGCTTGCTAGGTAGGCTTGGTGTCAATACCTCATAATGAGGAAGCAGACGAAGATAAAAGCATGGTCATCGTCTTCCTTCTCCACAGTACTCGGTCAAAGAATGACTGTAGATAAAGAAGTACAAATACCTTCTATATCATTTTGTATGTATATATTTAACATTACAAGGCGTGCTTCTTCTATTTTCAGGGGTAATAAATTGTGTATCAGTTGAGTGCAATAGAGTTACTGACTGAAAGTTAGTAATCAGGTTATACTTGTTCCCTTACTACATTTTTTTGCATAGTCTGAGCAGGATTCTTGTGAATCTAAGCTGCTTCATTTCCAGCTAATACAATCACTTACTCGTTTCCGATTGTTGAGAGCAGTTGGGAAATACCTGAAGTTTATTTTTCACCAACAATCTACAGCTGAAATTGCACCAATAATTGTGAGAGATTTACAGCTTTATACTTCCTTCCTTGAAGCAATATTTACGCGACTTACGTCAAACTTCTCACCAGACAGCTATATCCGTGTTTTTCAATGTTGGTAATTCTGGAAATGTATCTCTAAGCTAAGTTGTTGAAGATTTTATGATCAAGTTTGCTGATGAGCAAGGACCCGCTAAATAATAAGGTGATTTTTGTTTATCATATTAGCGCTAAAACCCTAAATATCCCCCCAGTGTTACCATTATGAAGAGTTGGTTTTTTGTTGCATTAAGTTACCATCAACTATACCTAAACCTCACGTTTGTAATAGTGTAGAGAAAGAAAGATGAAGCCCATAAAATTGAATACGATCTTGTCTGTCTCTTTCTGCTACAAACTATTATAGTTTTTGCTCCTATTCTAAGCCTTCTACGTTTATATGTAGCGCTTATCCATCAAAGACTTGTTGTCTTTTAATTAAACATCGCATTCGCTTGGAATATTTCCTTATTAGTTATAGTAGCGTTTTCTTTGCTGCATGTATAATCGCTTAGGGTACAAAAGAATAAAATTTGACAGCACGGCATAGTAGTTATTTCATTATCCTCTGAAAGTTGTACGTTGCATTTGGAGCTGCACAACAGATATCGCGAGATTGGTGGAGCCAGCGCAGATATATTAAATGATAAAGCTTGCTTTCTTCAACGTGCTTCAAGCAAAAGTTGACGATCCGGCGGACATAGACATCTGATGTGGACATTACCTAATGCGAAAATTTGACTGCTTTTTTGGGTTAGGTATTCAGATTTATTCTCCACTGTTAATAATTATGTGCAGGTGCGTTCTATTTTTTTTTTCTTTCGTTAATCGTTTCAATAATGTCAAGTAGTAGTAGCAGTAGTAATAATAACAGTAATAATGGCTTTTCATTTGAATACAAGTCAGAACCAGTACCTATACCAAGTTCAAGTAATGAAGAACAAGCATATAAAGACATTATTAGACAATTAGCAGCTCAAGCACCAGAACCGTATGGAGCGATTCCACCATTAATAAAACGTAAAGACAAATCAAAAAAGAAGAAAAGTAAAAAGCCAATACGTAGAATGTCACACGTTGAAAATTGGTTGGCTGTTGATAGTAAAGAAAGTATACCTGATGAAGAAGAATTGGTAATGATGGAGTAACAAAAAAAAAAAAAAAAAAAAGGGGGGGCGTTTGTATGTTTAATAACTAAAAATTTTGCCATTTAGGTTCATTCGTCCCCTTTTCGTAATTTCCTGTCAACAGATTTTTTAGTGTTACCTCTACATATGCCACCACCTTCTCTTAGTGCAACAACAGAGGATGATTCAAAAGACTTAAGACCTGTATTGTATCCAATCAAAGAACCTCCAATACAAGTAATACCTATTAGAAATGCTGAACAACAACAAGATGACGATGACTTGGAAGAAGAGGAAGACGAATCAGAAGAGGAGGAAGAAGAAGAGGAAGAACTAATAGTAGAAAACAACCAATTAAAACGTAAAACTTCTATTCCTTCATTTTCAAAGTCTCATCAACCTTCAACTTCAACCACTAAATCATATGCCATGTCAACATCTCCACCTTCTTCTTCTTCAACTAATGTTACTTCAACTGCTGCGACGA
Organism: Mucor indicus B7402; assembly: GCA_000697295.1. Taxonomy (NCBI): domain Eukaryota; kingdom Fungi; phylum Mucoromycota; class Mucoromycetes; order Mucorales; family Mucoraceae; genus Mucor; species Mucor indicus. The sequence continues at coordinate 11,790 of JNEK01002874.1, forward strand.
CGAATACGATAGAGAATCGTTGGTTAGAGACCATTGCACAACTACGCAGATCTTTAACTTTATCTCGCTCAACAGAGAAAACAACAACACCAAATAACAATAAAAAATCAAACTTCATACCAATGCCACTTCCTCCTAAACGTAACGTACGCAAGAAGAGAAGATCTGAAGCTACTACACAACCAAGATTTAATCCAGAAACAAATACATACACTCGCGATACCCGATCAAACCCGGATCATTTAAGAATGATCTCTGCTGAACTGAACATGATGAGACATAAAAAGCTATCAAGTCCTTTGAAACCTAGAGGGTTTTTACCAAGAAGGCAAGACGTCTTTATACGTGGTAGTCAAAGAAAACTATCTAATTTAAAGTATGAATTATAAATAAAACAAACCTTTTCATACAGAAAAATGTCGCGCTCTTATCTTCAAATCGTACATTTCCAGTGAATTATACCCTATCGTTTCTGCACATTACAGCAAAAGTGAAAAATAATTGGCTTACCGGACCCTTAAAGTATCGGCATCATCGGATCGGTTTAAGCTTTGATCCGACAAAAACAGGGTCATCCAATTAATGTTGAAGGATTGTATGATAATGATCTATGGATTGTTTAAAGTCGATATAACAAGGAATCATACCAACAGTGCCTGTACCCACAACAGTTATCACTAAATATTGCCTCCTCTCAATGGTACATGTTTCTATGTTGAGAAACGCTTGACTAAAATGTTGAGAAACCTCTCCAAAGTTCGTATACTTGATCTGGAGATAACTCTATATCACTCTACATTCTGAGGAACTTTTCATTTGGCAGTGAATATATATATATGACGCTTTGCTAATTCTTATTGGTGGAGAAAGCACTGTTGCGCACCCTGCGCAGCAGCATAAACTTTACTAGATATTACAAACATATCTTCTAAGCAGCGAGGAGAAGAGTAGTATGGTTACAATATGACCACCACCAGCTCAAAAGGATTAGAGCATCCTTTCTATACCTTTTAACTCGCTCTAAGCACTATTTCGAGCAACTTTTTGACAGTACACTTGTTAAGCATCTACAGTAAGTTTCATAGGATTTTGGGTTTATAATTACTGCTATGTTACCATTAGGATTATAATTAGTGCATTTTCTCAAAGTGAATTATATTATAGCAAAAAAAAAAAGCATATCTTGTAACACAAGCTTTGAATTATTTGATCTCTTATATTTCTGCAGAGTCGGTCACAATAACCCCATGATGGTAGACATAGTGCATTTTTTTTTTTTTTTTTTTTTTTTTTAAGATGGAGTCATTAAGAAATCTATTTAGGGGAAAGAAATACTCAAGACTACCAGTTTCTACTCCTACATTCAGAACAAAACGTTGGCGATTTATCACTGTTATAAAATATACATTTCTATGCACCATCCTTGCCACCATTTCTTTCTTTACAATATGTCAATTACAGCTTGATGTTCGAGTTTATCTCCGAAATTGGGTTTCTCATGTTGACGATTCTTATACTGCCCCACTTGCAGGCTGCTTTGACGATTTACCCGAGGACAGTTCTTATTACCACGAAAGTCATTACAACTACGACATTGCTCCTGGCATTAGTTTAATGGATGACTATGATTGTTATGATTTCGCTGCCACACTGCAAGTAGATCCATCTAAAAAAAGCAACAAGACAGAACCCATGGTTTTTCATGCCTATTGGCGTGCAGACTTGGCACCTGTTGGTCAAAAGCAACTGGCTACATTGCGCTCATTCTTCGCCACTCAGAGAGACAATTCGTCAGTCGTCTATCTTTGGTCCAATGGTGACCTTTCTGAATCTCCTGTGATTCAAGATATCCAATCCCATGTAGGCAAAGACCGTCTCCAAACCAAGGTTTATGATCCCCATGTACTTTCACAAGGCTCGCCTATGGAGAACTCGCCCCATCTCGATTACAAAGATAGTTCAGGATATCTCGATGGTGATTTGATCCGGTTACTTGTTGTGTACAAATATGGCGGTATGTGGTTTGATATGGACAGTCTGTTTGTACGAGACATGACACCTTTATTAGAACACGAATGGTTAACACAATGGGATTGTTTTTTACCTAATAGTTATCCTTTTAATGGTGCATTTATGAGATTTCACAAACAATCGCCTTATGTATGTGAGATGTTATCAGAGCTGGCGTCTGGACCTTTACCAAGACCAGGTACAATTGATTGGGGAGCGTATATGTATTACCGCATTTATCGTCGATTGTTGTATCATGGCATTCGTCCTTGGTCTGTTTTGCCGTGGTGCTTTACGGATCCTATGATCTGCTCTCCCAAAAACTCGATGCCCAATGCTTTCATTGATACTGAATTTGATAAGGAGCGGCTATTGCAAACGTTTGCTTACCATTGGCATAATCAGTGGAAAAAGAAGCCCGGATCTTTATTTAGGTTCTTGGAGGAAAGACATATCAACATTACCGGTTGGTAGGTTTTGGTATCTTTTTGAGACTTGTAAATGCATTTAATACTTTATATCCCTCTAATTTAATATCAAGAAATAAAGCGATTCTGTAATATATGTAAAATGTGTGAGTGCTCTATAGCCTATAGCACCGCGCTTCTTCAGGAGAGTAATATACTTATGCTCTCTGTGCCTTATATCATTGTTTCACGGGTAAAATATTATTTAATATTCTTTTCCCTGACACCTAAAAACGCGAAAATATTGAACGCAAAAACTCGCAGATAAATTATTATCCCTTTTTTTAGAAGCGCATGTCTGATTTGTTTGTTCAATGCTGCTAATAATGCCTTTTTTGAAAATTTCTGTTTCTGCACTTTAATTTTTTCCCAAAAAAATTTTTTTTTTAAATCATCTCAAACACAACCGAAAAATTTTTTTTTTTTTTTTTTTTTTTTTTTCTTTTCACAAAACACAAGAAAAAAAAAAAATGGTAATATAAAATTTACTCTATTTTATGATTCGAGAAAAATAAACAAATTTGTAGGCTGATCAACTTACACCCGAAGAAATTGCTGAATATAAAGAAGCTTTCCAATTATTTGATACAGACGGTGATGGCAGTATTACTGCTATCGAATTAGGCACAGTTCTCCGTAAATTTGGTATGAATCCTAGTGACGCAGAACTCCAAGATATGGTAAGCTCCTTTTTACAAACAAACAGCAACTTTGTTAAAACAAAAGTCCATCTTAGGTGAATGACGTTGATGCTGACGGTAATGGTAATATCGACTTTAATGAATTCTTGGGTCTCGTTAAAAATATGAAGAACGGTAATGAAGGTGACGATCTCAAAGAGGCTTTTAAGTAAGGACCCAAAAAAAAAAAAAAGAAAAAAAAAAAATCAAACTCCATAGGTAAAACGGATAATAACCAAATAATAACCTGTAGAGTCTTTGATGAAGATGGTAATGGTTTAATTGATCGTGAAGAACTTCGTAAAGTTATGGCTTCATTAAACGAATCGTTGTCTGAAGAAGAATTAGATGCCATGATTAAGGAAGCAGATATTAATGGTGATGGTCAAATTAGTTTTGAAGAATTCAAGATTATGATGGGCGCTTAAAAACAACACACACACACACACACACACACACACACACACAATAAACCACTAATTATATACAAGAGATATCTAAAAATATTTGTTTATTTTATATATGTTAACTTCAGCCTCATTTGAGAAATGTATGCAAAGTGTTGTATCTTGTCTCACATAATAATGTTTATTAACAACAATAAAAGAGGTTGTACTTGACATTTTTTCCTTTTAGGGGGGCAGGGGAATTAAACAAATAAAAGGCAATATTTACTTTTATACAGTCGCTCCAATACTATAAAGGGTGGCACTTTTCGCTGTATTACCCTGGGTGTTTCCTTTAGTCTTTGGAATGACCGTGGTTGTAGTGGTATCACGTTTTACAAAGAGCTCATCTGAAGCAGACCAAACACCATATCTATGGATCAACTTATCTACCAGACTTTATAAAAGAAAGGTTCCTTTCCTTACATATTCAATAGTTTTACACCCTTCACTCATGAGATCGCGTAACCTGACTCGATGTATTGCGCTAACATTTACTGATTCTATAATAAAAAAGAAAGGAAAAGGCTTGGTCTGTGACATCACTCTAACTTTTATGAGTTGATGGCACACGGCAAAAGTATAAAAAGAGTGTAGTCACTATTAAGGGGATTTCAAAATCGAAGGCTTTCGTATATTCTTGAGAAATAGGACTCATTGTCTTGAGAATAGTCAGATATACAAAGGGAGCACTTATAGTTCAGTGAAAATTCAACAGAGTATACTGCCTGCTTGGGGGATGCAATAGCCTGTTTTCTAATGACTCGCAAAGCTTCTGTCAAAGGTGTGTTATGTAATTTTACTATTAACTGATGAACTTTTGAAGAAAACAGTCCTATGCAATTGCGTGTAGAAACACTTAGCAAGAGATCCAATTTTCTGGCTCAAAAATGGGTTTGCTAATTTGTTTTTTACATAGCCTGTTGTAGACGCTTCTGTGCCAAGATTCAATTGATTAATTCATAACGCTTAATACCATAATATCATGGCCCGACGCTATCAAACAATATACAAACATGTTTATAAATATATATATAGTTTGATATCTTTTTATTTTCGTGTTTTTTTTTTTTTTTTTGGTGATACATGTACAGTATCCCGAAAATCCTCTGAATTGTCCAAAGAGTTGTCATCACAATCACTGTTCATATAATCGTCAACCGACAAACACCTATTATGACGAGGCTCTATTTTTAATTCATATAACGCGTTGGTAGCAAAATAAAAATCATATACTTTGGTACGCACCTTTAGCTTCCACCAATTCTTTAACAACTTTGGTATGAAACTAGCGACTAAGCCTTGAGGGCAGGTCAAATTGAATGCCTTGGCTGTTTCAAAGACATAAATGCCTCATCTTGATTGGAACAACCGGTAAACGTAAATCTTGTTCACTATCTAAGCAGTTAACAACCAAGACATTTCAAATCAAGCACAAAAAAATAGCAATTACAGTAAACATGAACGCCATAGAGCCTAAGTAGAAGTTCGTAAAGGTCTTTATCCCCTGAAATTATGGTTGTTTGTATTTTCTTTAAGACACACTTCAAATGCTTGGCAAGTTTTACACGGTCACCGACAAAATGCTGGTGGTTTTGTTGGTTAGGTGGACTACTCACATCGATAAGAACAACAGGCAAATCGAACTTGGTTAAGCTGCAGATTGCATTGGGTAATTTACCCGTACTCCTACGTTTATCGTCTTTTTGTGATCTTTGTTTTTCTTCTTTGTCGGATTTCAGCACCTCATCGCACCTAATATAAAAGTTCTTCGATATATAATATATATATATAAAAAAAAAAAAACTTCATAAGTGTGTCTTGCAATTGGATATTCATTTGTTGGCTATCACTTTTGAATAGTAAATTGAAAATAAGTCCCAAAAAAGTAATAACAAAGTGGTTCTCACTTTGCTTGTTAAGGAGCGAGCACTTGTTGTTGTACTTGAAAATGTTCCGTCTATCAAAATGTGTGTTAGGCTCCTTTAACTTTTTTTTTCCACTTTGATGTTTCATCTTTATTTTGGCAAAGTTCACTACGAGCTTCCTTTATTGCGCAACGATGCTCCCAATCGTTTTGCTTAAAAAACGGGTGATGTTAGGCGATAATGTACATCTGATTCTAACTTTATGAACTTACCGTTTCTGCTAATATATGGGTCACGAAATTTTTAACATCTTGATAAGTTGCTCTATTTGCGTTCCATGAGGTTCTTTCTCTAGACACAGTACCGTTAGTTATGGCTAATTCTTGGTGCATGCACTATACCAACACGTACTTTTTCAAAAAGCCTGACATAGACCTAAAAAGGATTTCTTTGGATTTGCTAAACGCACGCGTTCATGACACACGGCAAAAGTATAAAAAGAATATTACCTTTATTAAGGACTCTTCAAAACCGAGGAATTTCGCGCAGTCTTTTCTTTCTTTTCAGTAAGTCCTCTTTTCGCATGAGATAACTTTGCAAAAAATGTATATGATCATAACAGCCCCTTTTTATAAATAATAAGAAGAGAATGTTGCCAAACTCTGGTCTTTGTAATGTGTCTTTGTTCTATGACGGCTAATTTAGTATGGTGAGAAATAGGGCCCATTTTTGTCTCAAAAACAGCTAGATGTATCACACAAGTGAAGCATTTATTGTTCAGTATAGGATCTTCACTTGAAAGTGTAAGGCTATATTGGTAAGTAGAACTTGTTGTGGGAGACTCACTTTCTATCGTATATTTTACATGTTAAAGACTCTTTTGAGAATACTTCCCACTGATGTTTCCCTTGCGTTATCAAGTAAAATAAGCGCAGAATCTTGGGATTTTTGATAGCAGCAACCTCAAACTTAACAAACACCGGTATTTTTTTTGGCAATTTTGAAATATTCAAGTATGATAGTTTTTTTTGTACGCTGTTTTGTCAGTTTCCATGAAAGAGTAATTCGCCTCATAAAACATAGAGACGAAATATGTATAGCTGTGGAGATCGAGATCACTTGAATGGCCTTTAATAAGGTAGGCAAAGTATAGTCCGGTCCGGCTCGGAAAACTCCAACCAGTTTCTCTCCTTGAAAAAAAAAAACACCTCAAAATAGGTGAGATGCTTTGAAATTATCGACTCCTTCTCTTTGTAAATTACTTTTATACACTATGGTAAAGAATAACATCCATCCATCCATTCACTCAACAAACAATACTGATGATTTGCGTTACATAGGGTAAAGTTCACGGTTCTTTAGCTCGTGCCGGTAAGGTCAAGTCTCAAACCCCCAAGGTCGCTAAGCAAGAAAAGAAGAAGTCTAAGACTGGTCGTGCCAAGAAGAGACAAGTTTACAAGTAAATAAACAAAAGAACAACACTCAAATTATTGATTATTAACCTATTCTTTTCACAGCCGTCGTTTCGTTAACGTCACCACTCAAGTTGGTGGTAAGCGTAGAATGAACCCTGCTCCTACCGCTGGTCCTTAAATCAGTTCTCGAAAAGAAACAAGTTCAATACGCTCCAAATATATATAAAACCACAAATGAATAAAAGTAGATGATAATCCCAAGATTATTATTTATGAGTAAAACATTTAAATGGATGATATTTTCATGGATGAATGTTACGACTTAAGTAAATACCATGTGAATTAGCATGTGTTTGTTTGGACCGTAGTAAAGTGTTGACGCCTTTCAAAATCAAGGACGGTTTTGTTAGAGACGAAACAAGTCTTTGTTAAAACAATAACTGCTGCAGTGTGCAAAGTGCATTTACTTAAGTCATGGTTTGCTGCGGTAGCCGCCATATTCAACGTCGCTTAATGTAAGTAAAAGACAAAGACAACAAAACTATTTGAGTCCCGCACTAAGATATACACTTGCTCTGTAAAAGCTGTCAATACTTCAGACAGTAGACAATATAGCTCTTTACATTTGGGGAATAACAAAAAAAAAAAAAAAAAGCACTCCATATCATAACATTGTATTTGAGTATTTAACTAGCGAATGACGATATAACTGAATTACAAAACAAATTGTACTTTTGAGAAAGTGGAGCATCAGAATTTATAAGCAAGCGGAGGCTAGTAGTAGTAGCAGACATGAGCAGCTGCATGTGCCAAGTTTCCAGTGATGTAATTAGACATTGTCAAGGACTATGGCCCAAGAGGCCAAGACAACTTTCTGAAAAATAATGATCATGAAAGATGCGACAAAGTCCGTTTCTAATTTTTAACAAGCCAAGCTGGTCAGAGTTTTTTTTTAACAATTTCCATAACATTCTATAAGCGACCCACTTTCAATGTAGAGCCTGGGCATTCTCCAAGTGTTTTATTTTCGTATGTATTGTATTTTTTTCACTTGAAAGCTTTACAATGTCAATGAACTAAATTTCAAAATGGATCATTTACCGAAAAATGGGATCTGCCCAAAAGGGCAATTGACCAACATTAACTACAGTATGTGAATAAAGCTCATGAATTCAATGAAAAACAGATACAAGTTGTATATATATTGAATTACCCGTCGACAACTAAGCTCCCGAATACAGGCACAAATGATTATTAACGTGGTTGAGATTCACATAAGGTATTGCTAAAGAGATCCTGCTTGAACACAATGCTTTGGCTACACCAAAGTATAATTTTGGAGGTGATTTTCGGTCTTTGTAGAGAGAAGGACTCTTGCTGCAAAAATGGGAGTTTTATGTCTATTAATTGATAAAGAGTGGTAACATTTCTTCTAGAAGCAGAGTCAGATGTCCTTTCATTTGACATACGGGCACCAGCATCGGACGAAGGGGTATTTAATTAATTGATTATCAATCTTTCAATGTAACTCTCTGTTATATCTACTAATAAATTACAAAGTCTGTGGGCGATTATTTAAAAAAAGAAAAGAGAGGTAACGGAATAATACTTTATAGTCAAAGTCTTTTAATTTTATACTTCTCTTAGCTTTACAAAGCATAAGGCTTTGCTACTGACAGGATTAGCCACAAGAAGGCAGAAATATGTTTAATCCCAAAAAATGTGGAATCTAAGTCCAATAAGAATATTATAAAACTAAGCAACTAGCATAGTCTACTCCAACGCAAAATCCTTCTTCGAGTGAAGAACCAACAGACCATTCACAGTTGAGGCGGAAAGTCATCATATGCCCAGGATTGCTTCCAAACATACTTTAACAGTAACAGCCCCGGCAAAAAATACGCCATACGCCCCCTTCGTTGGATGTTAGGAGCTGCTCTCTGCTCGTAAGCGCAAATTCGGGCAGAGAAGAGTAGAGAATGCAATCCAATGAAAGAAAAAATCACGTTGAGCACTTTGTCAATGCCTCTTTTGAAACAAGGCTCGGTCCATGAACATGCTACATCCGAAACGTAAGACAATATTGTCCTGGCTGGAAAATGATATCCAACGCCCTGATGTGATTTGAATTCTCCCCATTTATCCTAGAATACCCCCAGACAGATATTCTTCAAGCGAGGCCAAGGAATCAGAACCATGCGCGGACATTCATCTTGCAATTCTCCCTTGTACAGCCAGACTCAGATAAGGGCTCCGTTTTCAGCTACCTCTGCTCAAGAAGCCCGGCGAATTTTAAACGATTCTTGTTATTCACAACATTAAATCAACATGTCGATAAGTACACTTCAGCAGCTAATTCTCTCATTCATAGCTTTAGAATATTGTTCACTTGATATAGATTTAATCTCCCTCTGCTTCTTTTTAAAAAGAAACAGGTGGTGCGTTACTCTTCTATTCTTGTGTTCTGAAGAGATTGGACCTGGAAGATAAAGTGCCATATTTAATGCTCGTACACCTAACCTTTCCTACCTCTATTACCCGGCAACAATCCCTCCAGCTCATACAACACCCGCTGATAAGAAGGTGAATCATTGCCAAAGTTCTACAACAAGTAATTAACACAAAAGTTGAGAGACAGTAGAAACTAGTGACAAAGAGGAATAATAAGAATTTGTTATTTATAGCAAAACGGCAACTAAGCAATTATGAATCAAGCTTCATGGGTTATTGCTTAAATTGTTCAATTGATGAACTTTTATACTGCGCTTATGAAACAACTGAGGAGTTAAACACTATAAAACTCAAGTTAAATTGATTATTTTCTTTTCACAGAGTTAATTGAGTGTATGCATGATAAACAGCATTCTTGTAAAAAGGGAAATACTAGGCGTGCTTTTGTGTAAAATAGCAATGGAATAATTCTTGAAGAGAGAGAACAATGCTTAAATTCAAGTATGAATTAAGCAAGCATACTATGTTGTCGGCTTGCATGTTTGTTTTTCAACTCATTTTGGTGAAACTATAGCAGCTTTATTTGATCTTCTCACTTTTTAGTATAAATATTCGACATAAATAAAACATTGGAAATGGAAAACAAGCAGGTGATTTTTTCTACTCATGTAATATTAATACTTGCTGTATTATATTGAAACGTCGTAGTAGTACGTATCATGACAAGAAGTTGTCATAACAAAAATTCACTATATTTCGGACTTACCGGACTAGCCGATTCTGTCCGACCAAGTTCTTCACAGCTAGCATTTGTTTGTTTTTGGGTTCAATGAACTTATAGTAGAAGAGCCGCATTTGGATATCCTTCCCTCTTTTTGCGTAAGGATCACTTATTGAACAATGACTGTAGGTCATCATCTATCATGATAAAAACAAGGCGAGAAACTGATGGATGATTTATAGTTAGCTGTTGATCTTTTGAACCCCTCTGTTGAACACGAGAAGCGTTCTCACAAGCTTAAGCGTTTGGTGCAATCTCCCAACTCTTACTTTATGGATGTCAAGTGTCCCGGTATGTATCTCTTTTAAGAAAATGATTGTGCTTGAATTAATTGTTTTGTTTTTGATTAGGTTGTTTGAACATTAGCACCGTTTTCAGTCACGCTCAAACCGTTGTTTTGTGCTCTTCTTGTGGTACTGTCCTTTGCCAACCCACTGGTGGTCGCGCCCGTTTGACTGAAGGTAAACAAAAAAAAAAAAAACGAATCGAAACTCTATTGAGAATCAAACTAATTGAACTGTCTTTTCTAGGTTGCTCTTTCCGTAGAAAGGCCAACTAAATTCGAAATCAATAACGAATAAAAAAAAACCTTCGCGTTAACAGAAAATTATGTTTTATTTGTAATATCCAGGTTCATTGAATTCACAGGTGGAATAAATCTTCCCTTTTTTTTTAATTGCAAAAAAAAAATAGAGACGGTATAAAAGAGAGGAACACTATTCTATTGTTCCATAGGTAGGTTTTTCTGTTGTTTGGGTCACTTTTCGCCTCGAAGTTGTGTTTCGTTTATTTATCATTTGCCTTCGAACCACACGAATCTTGTTTCGTACTAAATAATAATTCACAGTTTAAGCATGAAAGAAAGTGATTGAAAACAATCTTTTTTTTTTTTTTTACCATCAACATAAACGTCAGTTTCGTCTATAATTTCCTAATATAAAAAGCATGAATAAAGTGGTATGGAATAAGGAGAGATAGGCTTACTTCGCCAATGAGTTCCTCGATCACGTCTTCTAAAGTAATAACACCTATTGCACCACTAATACCTCCCGGATCGCTCGACACAATTGCCATATGACCTAATAGATTAATGTTGAGATTGCTGTTTGGTGTAATAAAGAAATGTTTTACTTTTTCCTTCTTGAAAGAAATTCAAAATATCCAAGCAACTCGTATCAGGGCCAGTTTCTGGCAAGGTATTTAGAGGTACTTGTTTTATTGGTAGAGCGTCTTCTGGGTCATAAGCGATCAGTCGTTTTGTTAATAACATACCTATAAAATTCTCTTTATTATCTGGTGTATGCACTGGTATTCTTGAATATCCTGCTGTCAAAATCTAATCGTAATACCATTAGACATATACATAAATCAAATTTGCATGTGACTTTTGTACTTTGTCCACAAGAGTTTCGTTAAGAATATCTTCAGTTGACAAGGTAAATACATCGTTCATAGGTGTCATAATCATGGATACTGGTTTTGATTTCAAATCAAGTACAGCACCAATGATGGTCACCTCATCAGAAGTAAGTGCCTCTACGTCAGAAGCGTGTACTGTTTGATGGAGAGAGACGAGCGTTTTAAGTCCTGCTTTCTTATACATTGTTCCATGAGATTCACCCAAGAAAAAATCCAGTACGAGTGCAATTGGATAAGCAATAGGGTACATGACATACATCAACACAAGTACGATCCTATCATTGTTAATGTTATTATAGATTTTCACGAGGGTTTTTTTTTTCATTTCATTTACCATGCTGTTTTTGCACCAATGGCCAGACCGTGTCGAACACAGATGGCTACACAGAAAGTTGGAGTTGATTATCAGCCCAAAAAGAGTCCTTTTTACCATATACTTACATTGTGGTATAACTCTATGTGTTATACAATAACAAAGTAAGTACATAGAATTTGATTTATATATATGTTTTGTTTTTTACTCTCCAAAAATAACAATTAATGCAGTTGAAATAAAGACAGCTTGCCAACCTCCACTTAAAAGACCATCTAAAATAATAGGCAAAGTTTCATTTACGATCACATTTGATAACAGCAAGGTAACGAGTACCCAGTGTTTCCCTCTGTCCAACAAAGATAAGACTTTTTTGGCATTTGCCCTTTCACTTGGTGTTCCTGACTCAATAAGTACGTGAAGGTTTGTTTGGTCCAATCCCATAAGACCAATCGTTAAACCTGCTTATTGTTATTGATCGTGTCGCTGTTCTTTTTGTTTGATCGTACCTGCAAATACTCCGCCCAATAAGACTAGAAAGCCTATACTAAATAATCTTTCATAAAAATCAAGCGTGTCATAACTATCACTGCTGGTTAGAGGCGTCTTATGCAAAGGATGCCCCAGTATATTTCCAAATAGAAACACCAAAGAGAACAGTGCCGCCTTATTCTTTACTATCATGTAAGAAAGAAATGAAAAGAAATGAAAAAGGGGAAGAAAGAAGGGAGAACATTTTTTTTTTTTTTTTTTTTTTTGGAAAACACCGACCAGTGATCATCAGAACGTGTCTAAATTACCACCAATACGAAGACGTCACAGAACCTCTTTGCTTCTGTCTAAAAAGCAACCTGTGTTCTATACCGCTGATACTTAATTTAACGTCATATCCATGAAACTATAATCTATTTGAAGCGTACTGTCATTTCACTTTTTATTAATAGGCACTATATTTCAAAAGTCAGTCTATACAAGATAATTATGTTGATTGCTAAAGGAGTATCTACTTTAATGAAATACTACTAGTGATAGGAGACAAAAAAAAAATCCTACTAGCTCATCTTCATAAAAATTATATATAAGCCTTTGATGAATTTGATAGTAAAAAAAAAGGACAGCCTTTTGATTTGTTAAATAGTGCGAGTTTTTTATGTTTTCAAAGAACGAAGAGAAAAATATGTAGAAGTTTATCCACTTTATGCTGCTAATTTTACACCAATATCAAATAATACGTTTGATTGCGAAAGTGCAAGCTGTTAGGGGATCTTTGTTTATTTGAATCCAGAGAGCATCTCTGTCAAAAATTGTGTAGTGGTGTGTGACAATCACAATATGTTCCCAGTTTAATCAAAGACTGAATTTCTCAAAAGTACACTCCCTTGATTACGTCAAGTAGTAAGGAGGGCAAGCATCTTAGGTAAAGGGCAAAAAAAAAAAAAAAATGAAATTGGCTGTTCTAATACTTTTGTTATGACTTTTATAAATTATTGGTTAAATAAAGTGCTTGTGGGGTAGGTGAGTTAACAGTAAGAAGCAAAAGTAGCTAAAATGTCAGTTAAGGTGATGATTCCTTTTAATTCACCTGTCTGATAATCCATCCACCAAAGTCTGTGAGTTTTACGTAAAACAAAAGAAGTCATGACTTGAGATAATGTAAATTTATCATGACAAGTAAGAGGAGGGTATAAATCACCATGGCTTGATTTCAAGAACATAACTACAGGCTTAGAAAGTGAATCCCATCGCTTTCTATTAAGACCGCGTAAATCACGAGCACTTAATTCACCAATCAGATAACCCTGATCATCAACAATAGGTAATCCACTTTTGTTTCTAGCTGATCCTAGCTTGAGAAATGCTTCTGCCGCTGTAGCCTTATAGTTTAACTTGAATTCAATAGGTGATGATTGGATATCATGGATGGCCTTATCTAACATGTCGGACCCCAATTGATGATTATAAGCTTGAAAGAATCGAATCAAGTCCATTTGTGAAAGCATTGTCATCATAGAATCAAGTTGAATTAATACACGATGATGTTGGTGACTAAAAAGTTGAACCAATTCACTCAAGGTATCTGAGGGCTTCAAAACAGTTAAAGGTTCTGTATGACCGAGTGCTTCACTCAATGGCATCAGAAGTGCATCACTTGATAAGGTTGTCAAGGAAACCTAAAATGAATTGTTAGGCAAATGGTCATTTCTCCCACGGATGTAACACAAACGCTACCTTTTTTGCACTTAGCAATTTTAAGAGATCCAAGGCACTTACAATAGCAACATACTTTTTCTTGTTTCCTTCCATTTCATAAATAGGAATAGTCAAGATATCTTCAGCCAAGAGCAAATCAAAAGCTTGTTCCATTGTGGAAGTGACAGGCAAATCAAATAATACAACTTCATTATTATCAGGCTTTACTTTTTGAAGAACATCACCAACAGATTTTGATTTCACAAACTGCGAGAAAGCACTGCCATTGCTTAAATTCAGTTCAATGTTGTTGTTTAATAAAGTAGATGTCATGTTGAAGACGACTAAGAAAAAAGAAGAAAAAGAAATGAGGCTTCTTTTCTCTATTTTAATAAATTCAAAAAAAAAAAAAATTTTTTTTTTTTTTTAACAAATCAAATAATTTTAAGGTCACGTCAAAAACGGGTTAGAAAACGAGGAAAAAGTTTCACTTTGAAATGAATATTGGCAAATTTTGCCCCTTTATTATACAATTTTGTTTTAATAATAATAATATACACTTTATGATTTAAAGAAAGCATGAGATTGTTTGATGTCATAAATACTGTCTTGAGGAGTTTTAAGTTGTACTTTACGATCCACCTTTTGTCCAGTACGTTCGGCTTCCCAATCTTCCCATTTCTTGATAATAAGACGAGAGGAGTCGAATTTACCTTCTGCTCCACCATGAGAGTCCCCTTTCTTTTCTCCAACGACCACACGAGTGGCTCCCCAAGAGAAATCATCAAAGTGCCAGAAAGAATAGAGTGGTAAAACAAAGTTCCAAATAGGCAAAGCACAAATATAAACTAAAGAAGTGAATTAGTATCAAAAGTTGAAATTATTGAGAAATAGTTAACTTACTTATCATCCAACAGATATAGACCAATTTAAACGTTGTAATGGCAATCAAGATAGCAGGCAAAAACAAAATAGCCAATAATAAACCCAAGGATTGCCATTGAGGATTAGGAGACACAGCAGTAGCTACAATCAAATAGATACTCATAATAATAGCTGCAGGAAGCACCAAAGTACCAATCAAATCAATAAACACAGAGAACTGCATAGACAAGAATGAAATACCACACAAGTCAGACACAAGCACCAACTCCATCAAATTATGTACAGTGGAGTTAATCCAACGACGACGCTGAGATAACAACACTTTGAATTCGTCTGGCACCACAGTTCTACAACGAGCTTGAGGGACAAACATCATTTGACGATGGGGAAAGGTACGCAACATCAAGGTCGACAAGAATCGGTCTTCACCCAACAAAAGCAAGTTCTTTTCATGTAAGGTAGTAACGACATTTTGGTTGTATTCCATGATAATATCGGGGTTAGCGAGGATCGGAACCCATGCGCCGTTTTTAGGAGATTTAATACGATACATACTGAAGCATCCAGGTAGACATGTGACCATACCAAAGAGGGCTTCAAAAGCCTTTGCATAGTGGTGAGAGATATAGTATTCAAACACTTGGATGGCTGAGACCCACGAGGCCCGTTTATTCGCAATACGCGTTTCGCCACATAGACCCATGATAGTGATGTCATTCGCCATGGCAGCGACCATGTACGTCAACGCATCGGGAAGTACTTGTGTATCGGCATCCACCATCAACACCAGCTCGAACTTATCGGGCGTCACGCCTTTCATGAGCCATGTCATTTTCCAAAAGATCTCATAGTCGAGCTCACAAAGACGTTCGTTGAATAAGACGCGTTGGAAGAAGGACATGAGGATGACTTGGGAATCACGTTTACCGCGGTTACCAGGCTTGGGACCGGCTTGTTCTTCTTCCGTGCCGCACTTGACAATGGTAATACAGGGCGTGCCGTTGTAATGACCAGCGTAGACTTTAGCCATATTGAGTTGTTTTTCACCGTCAGCAACAGCAAGATAGGAACAGGGCTTGGGGTTGGCCATGGGAGCCGAAATATCCATCATGTTCACAACAATGTCTGGGGTTGACATGGATTCACCAGCACCCGTAATCAAACCGTCAGCAATCACAAAGAAGATTTTGTGTTTTTTGGAATAGGTTGTGTTGGAAAGACTGTCCATGGTGGTGCGTAAACCTTCCTCGCCCTCGGAATAACAGGTGACAAGCATGACGGTGTACAACTCAGTATCAACAATATCAGTACGAACGCCGCGAAGTCCATCGTTGGAGTTCTGGGAGCTCACAGAAGAGTCTTGGCCGTGGATGGAGGGAGAGGAGAAATTTTGGACCATGGGAGGGTAGTTGTTGTAGGGACCCGGGATGTGATTAGCTGGGATATCGTTTCCACCCTTGACACTACGCCAAGCTAATAGACCTGCACGACCACCGGGCTTGACCAAAGAACGAGAAACAATCCAAGTAAAGAGAACAGCGACGGTGTATCGGATGACAATGATGATAATAATAACGGCAAACATGACAGTCATGATAATGTTATCTGCGATACAACTGGATTTCTGCTGAGAGGCGGTTCCTACGCTGTAACGTGCAAGAAGACAACGGCGTGCATTCTTACCAGCCTCGGTATAAAGCAAACTATACGTCATGTCGTTACCGAGGGTCGAACGGATCGTGTGGTCGACGTCGAGGCCAAACACAGGCTCATTTAACTGTAAATAACTCGACATGTTCACAATGGTGTTAACAATGACAGCCAAATCGCTATTTTTAGCATGTATATCTTCCCAATCAAAACTGAGATAAGAGCCACTATTACTATACTTGTGTAATGTATTAAGAGGAATACAGCTGGATGGGGTAATGGAGGTACCTAAAAGTTTAAAATTAGAAAACGAGGCGAAGTCGTGGTTGATTTCCCCTTACCGTAAGGACTCGTCAACGTGCACTTTTGTAAGGTAGCATCAGATGAGCCTTGCATATACGCAGCGCAGTCGTTTTTTGTATCACCATTAAAGAGAGGTCCGATTTCCATGCCTTGAAAGTCTTTTGTAAAATTCAAATGCTGTGTGTCGAAAAATTGCTGCATCACATCAAACTTATAAATTTGACCAAACACATAGACTTCTTCTCGTTGAAGCGGCACTCTCACACCTTCCGAATTGACAGAAGAATAAGGATGACTTTGATAATCTGAAGGGCAAAGATCCACTGTCAAGCCGTAAATTACGTAAGCTAACAGACCACACAAAAAAGCAATCAAGTAACACAAGGTAACCTAAACATAGTAAAATTCAAACAAAAAAAGAAAATTAAAATTTAAAACTTTCAAAAAAAAAAAAAAAATTTTTTTTTTTTAGTGCGGTATTACCTTTTCTCTCCAAGCTTGTTGCATGCTTTTGTTAGATTTACCGAACCAGACACGAATGATATATGAAGGGAAGCAGCAAGTAGCAAGGTAAGCAATCCAAGCCCACCAATTAGTGAGCACTTTTTCTTCTTTGGGCTTTTCTTCAGCAGCAAGTGGAGTAGGAGGCTGTTGTTGTTGCTGTTGCTGGTGTTCTTTTTGCTGAGCCAATTGAGCTTGTAATTTGTTGGACATGGGTTGATTTAAAGTTGTCCTTTGTTGGTTTAGCATGGAGATGCGTCTGCGTGGATGATTGCCGTCATGCTGTTCGTGAGCGTTGATCATATTAGTACGAGGTCTTTGACGCTCGGGTCTTGTCAATGATTTCGATCGGTTAATGTTAGCTCCGCCGCGGCGATAAGGGCTATTAGGCTCTAGATAATCTGGTCGAGTGACACCATTGGAAGGTCTTCCTGGATGAGGTATTCTATTGTGCTGTTGATGGTGATTATGTGGTGGATGCGGTTGCTGGTGATAATACCGTTGGTTTAATGGCGGTTGTGTAGGAGGTGGTTGACTATTATAATGATGCTGATGATTGTTGTCTATTGAATTATGTCTATATCCATTATTGTTGTAATTATTATTAGGCATCTTTAAGGTATAAATAAATAATAATTAACAAGAAGAAAAGAAGAAATTCTTAAATAAAAAAAAAAAAGTAGAGATAAAAATATAAAAAAAAAAAAAAAAAAACCACGCTGTATGATTTAAGACAGGCTTATTATTATAAATATTGTCTCAGAGAGAATCTATTTCTGCCTTTGTTCCTGAAAATAAAGCGCCGACTTGTTGCGCCAAAAATATATATATTATTATATTTATTTCGAAACCTGTGAAGGACAAGAAAAACATACTAACAAATTGTCAATGCGCTGAGCACTTAATGTTTACAGTATAAGATTTCCTGTTTTGTTTATAAGCTTACTCAAAAGAAAACTGGCTCGCATAATTTACGCCATTTTCGGAAAGTGCTCCAAGATCTTGCAGAAATTGGAGCAACCATGAAATAGATTTTGGGAAAATTTATATAGAATTCTTTTTTGGGGGCATTTCATACTTATGAAATTTGGTTTAGTTTCTTCTATCCTCCTTCTTCCCCGATAACCAAATCAGTTATATAAGCTTTTAGGTTTCAAAATGTGCAAACCAATATCATAGATGTTTTACAAAACAAAGCGGAAAAAAAGTACTGCCTGTTCAACATTTTGCCAAAATATAGAAAGATATAAATAGCTTTTTTTTTTTTTTTTCAAACAAAAAAACTTTTTTTGATAGTCACTCGGCAAGTGCCATACATCTATCGAATAGGCTAGTAGTTATGCTTTAAATATAAAAAAAAAAAAGGCACTAGTATTTAATAAATAGAAGTGTATTTGTAATAGTATATTATTAACAAACAAAACGGCGAAAGTGTCCCGTAAATAATGAACTCAGTTTCTCTTGGTGTCAATTTCATTCTCTCAAGTAAATTTTTTTTTTTTGAAGATCACATTTTGTTTCAAATTACACTGGTAATACTGCTTTTATAAAACATCTGCTCATTAAAGACAGCGTAAAGCTGTACAGCATTTTGTAAAGAGGTGACACACATATAACAAACAATATATAAAAAATGCAATGCGGTTTTTAAAAGAGACATGTCAAAATGACAAAAAGACGTCATTCCCAAATTTAGTATGTGTTACTGTAACCATGGTCACCAAGTCATTGAGCATTTTATTGTTATTAACGTCACCAAGGCAACTAAAAGGTAAATGTATCTGAATCACATTAATAGAGTCCAATCCAGGGACGAAATGCAGGACAAGAAACACTATCTTCACTTTTTCCCCAAAAAAATTTTCTCCTTCTTCTTTTTTTCAAATAAAGGGGAGAGAACGGATAAATAAAATCTGCGAGCAGATCTCTCTCACACACACACTCCTTGCCGCACTAATTGTGAACAATCGCTTAAATAAAAAAAAAAATACACATATTTGTTTTCGTTTTTTTTTTTTATCAGCATGTTTCAATTTAATCAATGTTGCCCAGTCAACAAGACAAAAAAAAGAAAGAAGGAAACAAGCGTCATGCTAGTAAATCGAATTGCTCATTAGATAACTAATATAAATCCAAGGAAGTTGTTGACTTTCTTTTTTTCTACTAAATACATCTAAGGGGGGGTTGGAGAAGGGGAAAGATAAAACGCGTACATATAAACAAACTGACTATAAATCTCATCATCATTTGATTGGCTAATTTGTTAATATCGTATACAAAAATTAAGCCTCCTTTTTTTCTCCAGCGTAAAAAACCACACACAAATTTTTTTTATTGCTGTGCCCTTTTTTTACAGTGTATTTTTCTCTCTTTCTCACTACTTTTATTTGAAGGTAAGACTATCATTTATCATTATGAATTGCTTGTTTCAAAAGGGAATACAGGAGAACCAGTGAGGTGGACCATCAGGTCATGTCATGCAATAATGTTCATCTCATCTTTTTTTTTTTCTGAACACGTCCTTTTTTATCACTGGTAATTAAAAACCCGCGTTTTTTTTTTTTTTTTTTTCATAGAATGCCTAAGGAAACTCAAAAAGAAACCAAGCGTGCTGCCGCTCCTGCTGCTGATGACAAGAAGCGTCGTTCCAAGAAGGACCCTAATGCTCCCAAACGTGGTTTATCGGCTTACATGTTCTTTTCACAAGAGAACCGTGCTCAAATCAAGGAAGATAACCCTGATGCTACCTTTGGTATACACACAATTAAAAGAAAGAGAGAGAGAGAGTAATAATAACACATAAATATAGGTCAACTCGGTAAACTTCTTGGTGAAAAGTGGAAGACTATGTCTGATGAAGAAAAGAAGGTAAAAAAAAAAATTGATTTTAACAAAAAGGAAGGAATCAAGTAAATAAAACGATTTATTTAGCCTTACATTGAAAAAGCTGAAGCTGACAAAAAACGTTATGAAGATGAAAAAGCTTCACAAAAATAAAATATAAAATAAAAATCCATTTTATCACACATTACACAGTACACAAAGTTTCTGATCAAAAAAGTACAAAAACCTATTTTTAATGCATTGTATGTAAAAGTAAATGATGAATGTGTTTCTGGTTCAATTTTATACTTTGTTCTATTTAAAACTAGTTGAAATAAAAGAACTCTATGTGATCGATATACGCAATGGTACACACACACACACACACACACACACAAAAGCATATACTGAAAGATTTGTTAATGTCTCTATCTAAAAAGACAGTACAACATTTTAATTAATTACTGTATCTCAGCGCAGAAAAACTCATGTCAATACGTATGTAGTAATAATAGCTTTTTGTGGTATAATGCCAGGTTACTACCACGGAAAAGATTTTCTTTTTTTTATCCAGGAACGTCGATTGGAGCCTTTTCTTCGCTAAAATAGGCGGTGACACCATGCTACTTGAGTTCTTATTGTCTTTGACTAATGAAATTTTGTAAATCTGATATCTAATATTCATTGAGCCAAATGTAAACTGTTTATTGTGTCCTTTCTAATACCTTCTTTCCATAAACATTTGCAATTCGATTTGGAACGTCTATATTAAAATAGTCCATGTGACGATTTCTCATGACAGCAAGGTCATGCACTCTCTGAACAACCGCGTTCAAAGAAGATCGTGCGCGCTCATATTGACGCGATGAGAACTTTACTCTAATGACAGAATTTTTTGACTCAATATTACACAAATGAGTGACAACACACAAAGTTTCTGATCAAAAAAGTATAAAAACCTATTTTTAATGTCTTTGTATGTAAAAGTAAATGGTGAATGTGCTTTTTTATACACTGTTCTAATAATATTCTGTTTACATGCTGTGTCTTTGTTTATTTTTTTTTGGGGGGCGTATATCATCTAATTGTGCTCTTACATATGTGAGTTGAATGAATGTATAGTATAAATAAAGGATTGGATAAATCTATATGTGTATATATAAATATGTATATATGGGGTGATATGTATATATGTATATATGTATATATATATATATATATAATAAAAGAAGGAATGGATGGAGAGAGTCATATATAGAAAGGACTATTTCTTTGATTGCTTGCGTCTGCGGTTCTTTAGATTTAATAAGAGAACGCCAGTGGTAGGGAATGTCTTTGGAGGAGGTGGAGGAGGTGGAGAAGGGGAGCGGCGTGGTTCTGGGGAGGGTTTACGACATGGTGGATAGGGTAGACTGGCTCTTTTCAATTTAGCACGAAGGGCTTCCATTACCTTTTCATGATCTAATGGTTCTGTTCTAGGTGGAGATAGAGAGCCCATTCTTTTCTGCTCTTTCTTTTTTTGTTTATTTATTTTGATTTCGTGCATAATTTTTGTATTGTATTCCTCCAAGTTCATGACATTTTCATAAGAAAGTGTACGATGAACAATAGATCTGCCGGATTTTGATTTAATAATGGCTGTGTTACCAGTTGTTTGTTTAGGCAATGAAGGAGAAGAATGTGATCGATTGTGAGTTGATTGAAAAGGATGAGGCGGTAGTTCGTATTCTATGTCTTGTGGTTCCATTAAAGGGGATTGAACAAGGTCAAGGGAAGGAGAGGAAGCGATACTAAGTACACTTTCTGTGGGCATAAAGTAGAAATCAGAGGGTAATTGCATTGGTGTATGGTCATTAAAGGGCATTGGTTCATGTTCAGTACTCGTTGTGGGTTTATCAAGGATCATCATTGATTTGTCAAACAAGAAGGAAGAGTCTACCTGTTGCTCGTCTATGTAGATTTGTATTGTTACTCCTATGTTATATTCAATTGACAAAGATGCATTATATTACCAATTGTACTGTTTTGATTTACGTTACATAGCATGTTTTCTTTATTTTGATTCCATTCATATTCAAGGTATTTTGACTGTAATATAGCTTCTTCTTTTTGACGCCATTCTTCAGCGGTTAATCTCTACAATATACATGTAAGGTTTGGCAGATTCAAAGAAATGATTTAATCCTTTAGTTTACCTTGTCTTCTTCAGCCTTTGCTAGAAGAATGTGCTGAAGTAATTGAGGATTATTTTGATACTTGTACATTAAATCATTATAATCATTCTCATTTACATTCTTTGGAGGCATTATTGTCAATGGAATTGCAACCAAAAGTAAAAGAGAGAAAAAAAAAAAAAAGAGGATTGAAATTTAACCTTTTTTTTTTTAAAATTCTGTTGTAAAAAATCGGTAGCTTAAAGTCGGTACACCAATATATAAAAAAATCCGGAAGAACATATGCCTTTGTTTATTGAGGGACTTTGTTATCAGAATTCAATTCTTTAAATAACTGTGTAGTCTACACAATGGTGTTCCTGTTTTTGCAAGAGTACAATTCCTCAATCAAACAATCTGCACACACACACAAACAAGAGGGGTTTATAATAGTTGTTAATTTTAGATATGTTTATTTTTGCCTACATGTAACAATAAAAAAAAATCAAATGATTTCTAAATAAACTACAATGTAATAACTCATTTTTATTTTTGTAGAACGATGCTATATGATCAATTTTAAATTGGCTACGACAACATTGAATAAAACGTAAAAGTAATCATCAAGTAAACTTTATTCTATGCTTGCCTTCCTAAAAATAGACTGTTGAAATTTTGGAGTTTTAAAAAAGTGATATTTTTAACAACATTTTTGAAAAACCTTCTTTCGTGTCGTGTTGACATTATGTAATTCATTTTTAAAGAAGGGAGAAAATAAGGGAGGAGTAGCATATATTAATAATTGAATGGTGTCACTTGATTCATAGTTTTTTTTAGAGTCAACTTATCTTCTGCTTAAAGCAATTTTTTGAACTTTATCATTGTCTCTTGTTTTTACTTCCTTTCCCTCTGTTGGCATTAAAATAACTATTATTATTGCAGATCAAATTAGAATGATCAAAGAAAATTCCATTCTTTTTTTCTATTAAATTCATCACCATGCACCTATGAATACATAGAATATATATTCATAGGTCATTGCATATTTTTTTTTTCTGGTTTTTCACTATTTATAGATTTCAAATTAATATAAAAAAAATCCTGGTAAAAAAAAAAAAAAAAAAAAAAAAAAACTCTATCATTTGCAGAAACTTTAAAAGAAAGTTACCATTAACTGCAAGTGAGAGGGAGAAAACTAGGGCAGAGGCGTGCAGTAAGTTACCCTGAATTGAATGAATTGTGCTTGGATCCATAATATACTTTAGAAGAAGGGTCTTTGGGGTCCCTTTTCAAATAATTTTTCTATTTCAAGAAATTTTGAATTAAACTGTGGCTTGTTTGGATCAACATGTATATATAAGTATTAGACACTTGATGAATGAAGTCCAAAAATGTATTACAGCAACTATACTGTGAAAGTCAAATAGTAAAATTGATTTCAAATCATTCATTGCCGTATTCTAGGTTGAACCGCATTTCTTACATAAGATGATTGAAATCTTGGGATACATATTCATATGAACTTTAAATGAGAAAACGTGGCATTTATCAAAATCACAAAATATAGATCTACTTGATACTATGAATAGTAGGCTCTATAATTAGCTCCCATACACATGTTGAATACCTTAACTGTGCGAAAACAGTCAATTATAATACTTATTCCCAATTGGAAGGCTTTTGTGCATATTCACTGTGTTTTTTAGTGTTACGAGAAAGAAGTAACTATCAAGGGTATTTCGACAAATAGAATTCAGTAAGTCATTCATTTGGGCCCAAGAGAAATAGGGTATAAATAAACCGAAACCATGCATTTGTATGTATATACTAAATATGAACCCTGAAGGTAATGCCCCTTCTTTTGCGATAGGGTATTTTTAGCTTTTTTTATTTGTTGTTCTTAAATATAGGTTATCGCTTTATTCTGTACATGGTAGTAATTGTTTTCTATTGACTGTCCAACAATAGATTAGAAAAAAAATGTGCTTTAAAGTAAAAAACGGTCCTGTAGTACTCACTTTACATAAATGTAGAATGTGGCTATTTTCAGGACTATATTCAAGTCAACTCTACTATAATAATATGCTATACTTCTTTGGCTATTTTTATGGTCGAGTTCATTTTCGAAGTTACTAGTTAGAACGACAGGGAGAACCCCGTAGTGTGAGGTATAATGCATACGTACAATAATTAAACTTTTCGAAGTATTATAAGTCTCCTCTGTATTGAAAAAAAAAAAAAAAAAAACAGTTTTTTTTAGGCTTTATTTCATGTTCTTTAAAACTTCTTCTCGTTCCTTATACAACGCTTCTGCCCAAGCTTTGACAGCAGGATGTTGAAACTTTCCTTTTGTCGAATCGAAAAACCCTTGTAAATTCTTATTGTCAGCTAAAGAAAAAAAACCAAGTTAAAAAAAGCTCTTTCTTAACTTTATTCTAGTGACAATTACATTTTTCATATTCTAAAGCTTGCACAATCATTTCAAATTTATCAAGGTCCTTTACAAACAAAGCTTCAGGTGTCTTTGCATCCTCATATTCATGCCATAGTTCTGCAATTTCCTTTACTTCTTCTGTATTTCCTAATAATTCTTTAAAACTATCCATAGCATTCTATACAAACTAGTTTTAATTGAGCTGAAAATTAATACGAACGAGTGCTTGCCTTTTCCCGGTTAAATTTGTCTTCCTTGCTTACACCTGCATGTGGTGTGATGTCTCCCTTGAAATATTAAGTTTCTTCAAATTATTATCAAAGAATATAGGACTTACAACAACAGCTTCTGCTAAATCGTGAACAATGGCCATCTTAATACATCTACTTGGAGAGTCAGCATAGAGTGTTTTTATCTTTTTTCATTGTACCTCTCACGGTTGATAGAAGGATCGTTCACGAGCATTGCCATGACGCCCATTCTATGCATGTGGTCAGCAATGGATTCAGCACCTTTGACACCATTATCCAACCAACCTGTACGCTTGGTTCTCTTTTATAATGACAATAAAGTTAAAAGATCGTTTTTTTCTTAATTGTCATTGTCGTGAATTACTTTTAAACTTTCGATAATGTGCAAGAAACGAATAACGCTTGTAGGATTCGATTGTGCCATTTTAAAATAATGAAAAAAAAAAAAAAAAAAATGACAGGAGGGGCAACTATTTTTTTTTTTTTTTTAACAAAAATTCGGTTCTGGAGAGAAAGAAACCTGCTAAAGTGGTCTCTTTTTTTTTTTTAGTCGAGCTATGAATCTCTGGGTCGCGTCAAAGGATTTTTACGTAACAGAAAATAATGTCCAAGGTCTGATAACTGTATCGTGGATGAAAAAGCGTTCAATAGTTTGGGCTTAAGGTCTATATCAGCAGGCTTACCTAAGCAAGAATATTGTTAATACAACAAATGGCCATGTCTTCCTAGCTGTTCATCAAATGTTTGACTTGTGATATCTGACGGCGATTTCTGGTTATTACTGCTCTAGGAGAGTGAGTACCGTACAGGGATTTTACCAAAGTTGTATACCTCAGCATAAGTAACTTTGCTGTTGTTTCTTGTGCGTGTATCTAGCTGTGAACTACACGCCGAACAAGACAGAGGTGTTGTCTTCATAATTATGGAATCAATAGCGTTTTCTTGTATGGCTTGATATAAAAAAGGTGGTAAAACTACTTCACTATAGTCTACACCTTTTTTGGTTTGCACATTCATCAGAGACTGACAATACAGTAAGCATGGCTTTATAGCTATTGACATGGCATTTCGAAAAGGAGTTAAACAAAATAAATATTAGCCGCATAGAACCAGTACCGCCTTCTTTGCCTTTGACCGACACTCGGAGTGGCTTTCGTAATGCTGACTTATACGTAAGTAATCGTCTAGTTTAGCAGCGTTATTTACAAGTTAGATATCATTTGATATTTAAATACAAGACGTCATCATAAGCTATGTATACTAGAGCTAATTCCTTCGTTGTTGTTTTCTCTCCCCTAAGTGCCTTTGGACTGTATTGGCAATTATTAACACCGAAATTCTTCGTTACACAATGGCACGTGCAGCTCTATCACATCATCACTGAGTCAATAAGCATAACCATAAAAGGTTTGCATGAAAAAGCTTAATGCAAATCGTTGCTTTAGCTAAGAAAATGCAAGCCAAAAACACGAAACAGCTAGATACCTTGAAACCATTGCAAATTTTGTTAAGGCTAGACCATAAAGGAAAAATGCCAAAACCACAGTAAGTTTGCTTTGTGTAAATGCTTATATGTGATATACAATCAATAAATACCTGCAGTAAAAGCGCACAATCACTAGACGAGTCTTCAGAACGATGTACATTAAAAGTCTTGAAGTCTACCAGGTTTATATGGACCACATTGTAGCGCTCTTCTTCTTCATCAACAGCGCAGAGTTAGAAGAGTCTCAGGCAGATGCGGCCATTTCGAGATAAAAAAGACAGAATTACAGGATAATAAATAGAGCTCTATTTTATCCAAAAAGAACACTTTTGGTTCAGCTGCAACAGTCCCCCAGTTTTAATTTTGTCTGTTATTATTAATCTATATATATCTGCTTTTGAAACTAAATAAATCGTCATTATTATTGTTGTGGATTTGGCATCATCTGTAAGCAAATAGGCCATCTAATTATAAAGTAATCGTTGGCCACATAGTTCAATGAGGGGCCCCTCTTCAGTCTTTTTTTTGTTCACCAAGATAAATTCTTAATTTTCTGTACGACAATTCTGACCAATCAACAAGACAAACAATACAGCTTATTGATTTAGCCGAGAATTTAACGGAACTTCACGATTGTCTAATTCTTGGTTACACAAGAGAAATGCAGTGGTGGTTGGGGACCATTGAAGATATTTGGATAGTCCAATGCTCTGATACTTGCTGTGTTAAGAACATGAATAGTAATATTTACAAGGGAACACAAAACTTTTATAAACCTGGTGTCAATATGAGGAATAAAAGGGTATACACTGTATTGACTCATCAGATTCATTGAGGCTGATTATATAAGGACATTATTAATATCAGGGCTCCTTGATTTAAACATGTTTGGGTCAATAAAAACAACCTTTGTATTTTAAGAATTAGTAGATCAGCAAAGTCTAAATAAGAACTCCATTTATCCCAGATCCTTATTCGTGTATACAATAAGGTGTTTGTTTAAGGACCAGGAATGGTTTATATCGGCTCTAATAATGTTTGATATAATCTCGTCCAATAGAATCTTGTAACTGTTTCTCAATTTTTTATTTGGTAATCGTTTCAAGTTGCAAGAACAATAAGAAATCATCGTAAATGCAAGCTCTCTTTTTAAAAATACAGGCAACAAATATATTTAGTGCTTTAAACATTAGTAAGCTATTTTATGAAGTTTTTTTCATTGTGTTGTACAAATACAGGATAATGTTTTTAATTTGTGTCAAAGAATCTCACAGCATTTGATTGGCTTTCTGAAATTGAAACGATAAAAAAGATAAAAAAATAATCTGTTTTCACCCCCTCTTGATTCACCCCCGCTTAAAATAGCGTTTTACAATAAAAAAAAAAAATTTTTTTTTTTCCTCTTTTATAAAAACAAATAACTTTTTTTTTTTTCTCTTCTTCTTTTTCTCTACCAAACTCCCTACTTTTTTTTTTTTTTTTTATTTTTTCCACACAATGGAAGTTGCATTATTACAAGCCAAGAAGTCTTGTCCTTTTATCCACGTTGCTTCTGCTTCAAGTCTTCGTAGACTTACTACTGGTTCAAATACCAACCGTTTAATATTGAAGGCTAAACAATGTCCTATTATGAGTCAAGCTATCCAATCACGTTCAATTTCGACCACTAAAGTAGCTCCTCAAACTCCTTCCAAGCCTTTGAAGGCTTCCGTTGTTGGTAAGCTCTCTCTTTTTTTTTTTTGTTTGTAGAGCGGAGAAGAAGACTAATCTTTCCCATTTGCAGGTCACAACCAGGGTCCCATTCCCGCCACTGCCACTGCTGTCTCTCATCAAACTCAAAAGCATTTTGATTACGAGAGCTTTTACCAAGATGAATTAGACAAAAAACACAAGGATAAAAGTTATCGTTATTTTAACAATATCAATCGTTTGGCTCAAAAATTCCCTCGTGCCCACACCGCTCGTGTTACTGATGAAGTAACCGTTTGGTGCGCTAATGATTATTTGGGTATGGGAAGAAGTCCTGTCTTATCTGACCCAATGAAGTAAGTTTTTTTTTTGTCAGCAAATTTTCTATTCTTGTGTCTAACCCTTGTTTCTTAGACGTACTTTGGATCGTTATGGCGCTGGTGCTGGTGGTACTCGTAATATTGCAGGTAACGCTGACCTCCATTTACGTCTCGAATCCGAATTAGCAGACCTTCACCATACCGAAGGCGCTCTCGTCTTTTCTTCTTGTTATGTCGCTAACGATGCCACACTTTCCACTCTCGCTTCTAAACTACCTGGTTGTGTTATCTTTTCTGATGCTTTGAATCATGCTTCCATGATCCAAGGTATGCGTCACTCTGGTGCACAAAAGAAGATTTTCCGTCACAACGATATGAAGCACCTTGAAGAACTTTTACAATCTGTCGATCCTAGCGTTCCCAAGATCATTGCTTTTGAATCTGTTTATTCCATGTGTGGTTCCATTGGTCCTATTCGTGAAATCTGTGCTTTGGCCAAGAAATACGGTGCCATCACTTTTCTGGACGAAGTGCATGCCGTTGGTATGTATGGTCCCCGCGGTGCTGGCGTTGCTGAGCACCTTGACTACGAATTGAACGCCTCGAACCCTTTGATGGGTAACGGCAGTATCATGGATGAAATTGACATCTACACCGGTACTTTGGGTAAAGCCTATGGTGTTGTAGGTGGTTATATTGCTGGTTCTGCCAGTCTCGTTGATATGATCCGTTCTTATGCCCCTGGTTTCATTTTCACTACTTCTCTTCCTCCTGTTGTTGTTTCTGGTGCCATGGAATCTGTAAAGTACCTCAAGAAGTCTAGCCAAGAACGTCAACTTCAACAATTAAACACACGTACTGTAAAGTCTCGTTTGGGTGAAATCGGTATCCCTGTTATTCCTAATCCTTCTCACATTGTACCCGTTCTTTTGGGCGATGCTGAAGCTGCCAAGATGGCATCGGATGAGCTTTTGTCTGAACACGATATTTATGTTCAAAGTATCAATTACCCCACTGTTCCTGTTGGTGAAGAACGTCTTCGTATCACTCCCACTCCTGGTCATAATGGTGTCATGATTGACCAACTTGTTAACGCTCTTGACAAGATTTGGACTCGTCATGGTTTCAAGCGTGTAAATGACTGGACTGCTGAAGGTGGTTGTGCTGGTGTTGGTACCAACACTAGCGAACCCGCTCCCATGTGGACTGACAAACAACTTGGTCTTGACAAGGCCAACATTGAACAAGAAGCTGTCAGTAACACTGTCAACTAACATCGTTCATCTTTCTTTCTTTTTTTTTTTTTTTTTTTTTTTATGCAATAAAATTTGAACCATTGTTGTTGTGTAAAAAATGTCATTACCATAAGGAAATTTTAAATGTTACACCTGCAAGTAATAACGAATTTACACAGCAGGAGAGATCTCCAGTGAATTGATTGTTACTATAAGGGGTTTATATCTGTGTTTTGTAAAATTGATATACTAAAAAGAGGAATAAATTTTGTGAAAGAATCCAAGGTTCAATGATAGTTGAGTGACCTTACACGTTGTGAAACGACCAGTACTGGAAATTCACATGGTATAAAATATATCCCTGGGGAAAAAATAGTCGCATGACATTTTTGGTTTTCTCTTACACAGCAAAGCTATTAGTCTTTATTTAAGTCTGTAGCGCTTGCAAGGAATTAAAACGCTACTTTACAAAATGAAGAAGAAGAACGTATGCAAATGCTATACACTTTATATAACTGCTCGATTATAAAGCAAGACACGTAATTATCCAATAAGAAAACGCGATGGTTTCCTCAAGTCCAATTGAGAGGGATTAGCTGCCGTACACGCGAATCAGAATAAAAAGATATATATGCTTTAATGTCTTTAACACCAGATCAATGCCATTTGCCGTGATATTCTACATTATGATAATAATAGAGCAGAATAAATGCATCTTTTATTCACCCAAGATGTTTACTAGTTCGTCCTCATCATGGACAAGTTCATTTAATGTATCTATAATACTTGCAGTGTCATGACGACTTAGTGTATCGATGTAGCCCTTCAACTTTAATAGTCTATTGAATGCTGTTTCTTCATTTGAAACTAAAAGCTCCATTCTAGTTTCCAACACAAGCCTTTGTAAGTGTACGGGTAAATTATACACATCGTCTGAGATGCTTGTTTCTTTAAGGTATCGTTTTGTATCAGGTGCTAAAAATAAGTTTAATAGATATATGCAAGAAAAAGGCTCTTCCTCATCATAGTAGACATTGTTTAAAGGCGGTGTCAGTGAAAGCGTTTGACTTTCTAATAATGTAGGGTTATCAAAAGAGTCCCCACGACAAAATGAACAACAGCTTTGACGTCTTTGACCATCTTCCTTGTCTCTAATAACTGAATAATGATTATGTGAGTTTACATGAGGTATTGAACTTGACATTTGAAAGTAAAAAAAAAAAAAAAACAAGACCGTATTCCCTCTAAAAAAAAAAAAAGCTGTATTTCAATGAAAAACACAACTAATCAAAACATGTCTTGAACCTTAAGATACACACTTGAAAAAAAAAAAAAAAAACAAAAAAATGTCAAAAAAACAAACAAGTTTAATTCTCCATAATTACAACTGTTTCTTAAGGAATTCATCAGTGAATGTTTCGGGATCACGAATATCAAAACCCTAAGAACTGTTTCAGTACTAATCCCTTTTAACAGAATGTTTTTTTCTTTTACTCTCATAACATCAATTTTTTCTTGGAGATAAGTTTTAGCCGAGGCATACTGTCAATAAATAAGTCAATGTCCTTTGTTTTTTTTTTAAAAAAAAAAAGTATCCTTACAAGCATGTTAATTTCTGCCTTTGCAGTCGAAGGTGACCAATAAATAAACAAGAGAGGGAAATTCGTTCTACCATCATCATGCTTCAACTATACTCTTTCAAGTCAGTATAGTTTTTTTATGAAGGCTTATTATTACCTCATAGCTCAAGATGATAAAACGCGGTGTATTTTCAGGTAATTCTATCGCCATCGTGGTTAAAAGACAAGAATGACCGAGGTGTCGTTTTTTGTTACCTTCAACCAAGTCTTCAATAGTAATGTCATCATGGACTTCTTCTTCGACGATTTGTAAGGTTTTACGATCGATTTGTACTAATTGAAAATAGAATTGAGTTTCGGGTGCTCATCTTTTAAGATAAGGGGGGAGGTCAATTTACAAACAAAGGCAGCATTCCCGCTTTCATATTTAGCAAAACGAAAGTCTTTAATCTTTTGAACTAAAGCGTCGTCAATTTCACAAGTTGATGTACTCTATTATTTATAATGAGTCTAGTTGCTGTCGTGTTTCAAGTGTGTTACCATTTTTTATGCAAAAAAAGAGAAAAGAAAAGCTTGTGTAAAGATATTTTTATTATTTTGTTGCGGGTAAAAGTATACATGTATTATAAAAAAAAAAAAAAAGAGGAAAATCTAACTACTACTGCTATTAAAAGATTAAAAAAAAAAAGGGGGGGGATTATTTATGTCTTGTCACAAAGGTTTTGTTTAAAAGTGATAATATTTTCGTAACATTCAAGCGAACATATTCGAGATCTAATAGTTCCACATTATCTTGTTGCTATTATTGAGTAGAGATAAGTTGACTGCACAGTGATACCTAGCTTTCTTACCTTTTCAAGTAAATCATCCAACTTCAAATCCATTTCCAAGATGGGTTTTTCACGTCCTTTAAAGTGCATAGCAATGATAAAAGTACCGGGTAATGGTGAAGTAATTGAGAAAAAAATGTTGGGTCGTCTATTTTCAGGCACTGTACTTTCCGTAATCACTCCATCTTTTTCCAACTGATTATGAGAAAACTTAAACGGACCCTTAGGCCCACTCTTCAAAGGCTTACCCGGTTTCGCTCCATGTACTTTTACACCGATACCAACTGAGCTCTTTGTCGTTTTATCTCCTCCACTTTGAATTCTCACATTTTGAAGATAAGCTTTGTAACTTTCTAATTGACTTCTTAAATAACTGTTGTGATCCAGAATCGTCTTATAAACACTCTCTAAAGAGTCTGTTTCCTGAATGACTTTTTCTTTCAAGTTGCCTAAATGAGCAAGTTCTTGAGTAATTTCTTCTACAAGTAGTTTGTAATGGTCTTTATGATCAATGACGCCAGCGTCTTCCAATTCCCTCAGCATATCCTTTACTTTAATACCCTTTCTAACAAGTTGTGCGTCCTTGGTTGTAGCTGCTGTCTCTGCAATATAATCCAAGTCCAGAGGTCCTGCCGCAAGATGAGGTAGAGAGCGAATGAGTTGAACATAAATAGCCTTTGTTTCCATATACAAGATATCGTTTTGGGTAATATTATTCTCTGACATGAGTGCAGTTGTTAAATCTATTCATCATTTAATATACAACAACTCGTTAAGCTGCGAGATTATTTTTTTTTACCTTGAATAGGAATTTCCCATCTACTAAACAAAGGTAAATCAATCGTATTGTTTTCTTTTCTTGACACTTGAGTAGGTACAGGTGCAAGATCGTTCACAAGTATACGTAAATGGTCTTTTTCTTTGGGTGCAATGGTATCTAAATGACGTTGAACAAGGGTATGTGTACTGTACATTTCGTTTAATGTGATGCTGATCTCGATATCTTTCTTTGACAGTGCCATATATTGATCCATTTCAAGAGTTTCATAAAAATCACTGACTTCACATAATTCGTTTAAAAATTTATTGATACGTTGTTTGTTTTTCTCGACAAATGGATTGGTTGGAAGCATGTAACTTTCTTTAGCATAAGAAGGTCTATTGGCTAAATTTTGCAGCATTTTAGCAATCTACAATACAGACTAATATCAGAAAAAGCTTCTTCCTATAAAGTGAATATACTTTACCAAAGTGAGCGTTCTTCTAGGTGCTGTAGCTGGTGCAGTATCTACTAACATGTAAGCTCTTGGTGTGACAATGGCAGGGTTAATGAATCTAAGAAAGAAAAAACCACCAATCATAGAGCAAACAGAGTATTCTGATGCACCTGGACTCTTTCTTCTAGTTAAAGATCGAATTTGTTTACAAATCCAGCGAATACCATAAGGTACAAGAGGAGTTGAGGCGATGATTGTATTCAAGAAATCTTCAGCAATTTCCATTAACTTTTCTAGTCGAGGTTGAATCATGCGCTGAACATTTTCGTTGGCAGCGGCAACTTCAGGAGTTACACTTCTTGGTAAATCGGGTGGTAAATATCCTTTTTCACTCTCGGTTTGTGACACCATTTGCTCGTATACTTTTAATGGGTTGATTTCTAAGTTTAAATCTTGTTTAGCCACAAGGTCTTTAATCTTTTTTGATAACAGTGTTTTCAAATAAGATTGCCCTGGTCCTCTTCTAGTGTATGTAGTCATCATTCTAGAAACAGGTGTATTTGCACGAAGTAGTGAACCAAATTCAGTCGATGTTTCAAACTGTGCTGCTAAAACATTCTAATAAAAAACTTTAGTCAATAAATAGAAGAGTTACTATTTGTTTATTACCTGGAACATGGTTAATAAGAGATGCTCTTCTCTACTTTCATACTGATTACCATAGAGCGTAAACATTACAGTTTGTAATAAAGTGTCGATTTCTGACAAGCTGACAAGTCGGCAAAGGGTTGCAATATGCCTAGGTTCACTTTGGAGAATATAAAAGAAGTTTCCAAATAATTGCATTTTACGATCATCAGGAAAAGAGCCGCTATTCTCAATACCATGCTCTTCAAGATGAGAAGCCATTTCATTTTGCTATTCTATCATGGTTAGTTTTTTTTTTTTTTTTAAATGATAAAATAATGAAAGACTTTACCTCATCAAGAGCAATACGATTTTGAATAAGTAAAGCAATACGAGAATCCAAATAACGAACATCTCTTTCTAAAACAAAGTTCTTTTTTGATTGTGCAGATATTTTCGCTTTCAACTCTCTCAAAGTCCTTTGTGCTGTCAGATAAAAATAAGCATCCTGATAAATCATTCAATTCTATTATTTTGTTTACCTTGAGCGAGTTCATCTTCTACTTCATTATCCTGTTCTGCAGCCATCGAATAAAACGCAGAAACAGAATATCTTTTAGAGCCTCTACCCGATTTACCTCTACCAGAGTGGTGACTATTTGCTGCAGCAGCGGCAACTACTCTTGAAACTATTTGATTAGGTCCTTGGTTACTAGGGTAACCATAGGCTTGAACCATTCCACTTTTACGATCTGCCATGTCGAATCAAAGCAATTCAAATAGAAAGATGGAGTCACCTAATTAAGTTGAATAATGGGGAAAAAAAAAAAAAAAAATAAGGAGGAAAGAAAAAAGAAAAATAGTAATTTTGTGAGTAGCACAAAAGGAAATGAATCAACTCCAAAAAAAAAAAAAAAAAAAAAAAAAAGTAGCTTTTTTTTTTCGCCCTGCCCTATATACAAGTTGTTGCATAATGGTGTTATTTTATTGAGCTGGTTTCATATAAAGATAAAGGGGAGCCACTCCACCTTTTTTTTTCCTTGACATGTTCCAATCATAAAAAGTAGTACAACGATTGTTTTCCCAACCCTAATTATTCGATAGTCTTCTCGAAGAATTCCTATAAGCAATAAGCTTTTTTTTTTTTTTTGTGAGAGAGAGAATAAAAAAAAAAAAAGGGGGGGGGGAGAATAAGGTTGGCAAGGCAACAAATGCTCATGAGTAAATACCATTATGAAACATGATGTTAACCAGTTGATCTAACTTGAAATCAAAGTTGGTTTTTTCAAGTGAGACAACAGTGTTTCATCAACAATTCAGTATTATTTCATACAACATGGATGATAGATTCAAGCTTGCTTCTTCAATTATCCCTCTGAAGTTATACTAGCAAAAAATTTGTAATGAAACATCAAAGTGTTCATGAGTGTAGTAAATCCAAACCAAAAGATAAAGTAAAAGACCCTATACGCCGCTTGGAGTTTCTCTTAAGGGTCGCCTAAAACATAAATTGAATAAAGAGTAATCCGTTTGAAAAGGACAGTTCAAACTGCATAACTTTAAAAGTATAAAACCAGGTTTATTGGTTAGGCATCAGCATAAAACGTATATGTTTAGTCAAGAACAAAAACAATAGCTGTTATTATTGATACCCTTTCCTATCTAGATTACTTTGCTCCAACAGGTGTACCATACCCAATAAATACTCTTCAGGTCTTACTGTACACAGATAACCAAGTTTTTTTTTTTTTTTTTATTATTATTATTATTTATCTTCTTGACCTTGGGTTTACTAAAGGTGCCAATATGTCTAAAGAACCTGCTTTCCTATGAAAGAAATCATGATGCATCAATTCTTCCGCAGTCGCTCTTGATGCAACATCCACACACAAACACACCGCCAAAAACCCTTTCAATTCGCGCGACAACACTTCTGGGTTTTTGAGTGTGGGTGTACCATTGGTAGCAATCAAATACAGGGCTTTCAAAGGCTCTTCATCTAAATAAGGGGGTTCATTTTCAATCATCTCAATGGCCATGATACCAAGCGACCAAATATCCACTTTGGCACCGTACTCTTTTTGTTTCACAACTTCAGGGGCCATCCAATACGGTGTACCTACCATGGTAGCACGCTTTGTACGTTGATCGGATAACTTGGCACAGTAGCCAAAGTCACTGATTTTGACTTGACCATAGCTGTTCAAAAGCACGTTATCTGATTTGATATCTCTGTGAATGATATTTTGTGAATGTAAATGAAAAAGACCAGCCGTTGTCTATCAAATAGTTAGCTAGAGTGTGTATTTGTATGTTCCTATTCGCTCACCTCACGACAGATAGTGGCAATTTGTTCTTCTGATAGGGTATTGTTTTCAATGACGTCTGTTAAAGCGCCTCCTTCCATGAATTCCATCACTACCCATAGCTCACTGTTCATGATCAAGAAAGAATCGAGAAAGTTGACAATGTTGGGATGTTGAGCTTCTTTCATCACAAGGATTTCTGTGACAATAAGGTCTTTGCGTGCTTGTTTGGCTAAATCCATTTGTTTAATAGCTACTTTTGTATTGGTAGCTAATGAAATAGCTACATAAACAGAGCCAGAAGCACTAATATGTGTAGATATGAGTAAGAGAAAGAAATACATCATCTTTGTTTATCTACCCTTGTCCAACTCTTTTCAGTTTCTTGTATAATTCATTTGGATCTCCTTTTGTTACTGTGTTTCCTGGAATGGGTTGTTAGTTTGAGTTTGATATATATATATAGAAAAAAGATGCTTATTACTTAGTTTTTCCATGACTTGAGCTTCAGACATTGTACTGATACGTTGTTCTACTTTTTTCTTGGGTGCAGCAGCAGCAGCAGCAGCAGAGATTTGTTGTGCTGCTTTTTCTCTTTCACGACGATCTTGTTCTCTTTGTTGACGTTCTCTCATTTCATTCTCTAATTTTTCTCGTTCATACATGATACGATCATCGTAGGCTAAAATACTTGTTGTACGGGCAGGTAATCGATTTGTATGATTAGGAGGTTCTTGTCTGGTATTGTAGCCCTATAGAAAAAGTTAATTTGTTTAAGGTTATACATGGTGTAATATATTACAGGATCATAATTGTAGTAATCTTTGGGTGACTTCGGCTTAGATTGTTATTTCAATTAGTTTGTGTAATCATCCTTGTTGTTATTCACTTACAGAACGAATAGCCAAGTCTTCCATTCTATCATTGATAGATTGAAGAGGTGGAGGTGGTGCTGGTCTTGGGGGAGCAGGGCGATGATGGCTTGGTTCATGCATTAAAGCAGCCCAACGGTCATTCTCCACTGCTGCTCCTTGAAGATGATATTCTTCTTCTTCCCTCTTTGTTTGTTCAGTATAAAATTCAAGTACATCTAATACTGCTTGAGGGTTTTTAGCTGCATCTTCTGCGGTAATAGCTGAACCCTTTAAGAGTTTTGTCCATTGATCTGGTAGACCCTAAACAAGAAATAAGTCTTTTTTTTTTTTTTTTTTTTTTACCATAAAGTATAGGTTATTTTCTTACAGTAAAAGCACCTGTATTGGCATCAAAACCAACATGAACTTCATGAACAAAATTAGTTGGACCAGAGGTACCAACTTGAGATCGCTACCATAGTTATTGTTATTATTATATAGAATAAACGCTATTCTTATTGGTTTACGTTATATATCTCGTCCATCCAAGAATAAAGCTCTTGATCACTTTTACAAGAAATATAATAGGTTTTATCTCTAGCAGCAATTTCAAAACAATAAGGTTTCAGATCTGTTCTAGTGACTGAACTTATTTCCTTTAAAAATATCAAAGCAACGCACTGCCCTGTTTGCTATTGATAGTGAACTGTCAGTTTTCAAGATGATGAAAGATGATGACAAAACTTTTTTTTTTTTTTTTTTTTTTTTTACTTCATTCCGATGAAATGTCAAAGCTTGATCTCGAAGAACACAAAAACGCTTTGACCATATCCAAGCTCTTAAACCTTCTTCTTTAATAGACAAATAACCTTCTTTGATGATCTCTGCCATACTTGAAGAAAGAAAAAAAAAAAAAAGAAAGAAAGAGCGAGTATAAAGGTTATTTGAGGTGACACTTGAGGTACACTATTTTTTTTTTTTTTTTTTTTAGTACAACCTCAGGACCTGCATAAAAAGAAATTGACAAAGGACTCCAAAATTACGTTGATCAAGGAGTTCTTTTTTTTTTTTTTTTTGATCTGCTCATATCTCCTTGTTTCTTTCTCCCCTTTTGTCGCTCTCCTTTATTAATTTTATGCTTCTTCTTTAAAGGAGATTCAAAAAAAAAAAAAGTTATTACTAAATTTATATAAAATTCAACACAACACAACAACAACAACATAGAGTAATAAATAAACAAACCCAACATATTTCTTTTTTTCTCTCTCTCTTTTTTTTTTTTTTTTTTTTTTCCCACTTTCAATGCCATTTCTTAAAGCTGAAACCCCTATTCGAACTACTGGAAATAACTTGGTAGGTCTTTGGAGACCTTCTTTTGTTAAAGTCGACCACCGCTTATTTGTGTATGGTGGAGGTGGTAATGTCACTAATGACTTGCATGTCTTGAATCTGAATGACTTGCGCTGGGAAACAGTCCAAGTAA
>JNEK01002875.1:0-11789 GCA_000697295.1 Mucor indicus B7402
AAAAAATTAAAAAAAAAAAAAAAAAAAAAAAAAAAAACACGGCCCACATGAAGAACTTGAAAAAGAAAATCTACTCAATGTTACTCAAAGTTGATGAGAAAAAAAGGGGGGGAGTATATATAGGCTGGTAAAAGACGCGCCTTTTTTCTCCGCTTATTAAACAATGGACCACAATGTTAAACAAAGAAACGTGTTAAAAGTGAATCCATCAAGCAACTGCAGGATGGTCTCCTTCTTTTTGTTCATAATACATAAAGTGGTCTATTTATTAATCAGAAAGTGAATACTATCAGACTAGTAATTTTCTTATAAAGCTGTAATGCTAGAGGCTTAAAACCATGTCTAATTACCTATGTGAATATTGGTAATATTCAAATTGATTCTAGGGTATGGTTATACGACCAATATTATGGCGATGGTGCAGTTGTACTACAGAACGGACTAAAAGGTCCAAACTACAGATTGACTGATTGTTGGCGTCGACTGATAAGCGAGTTTACCTGGAGTCAGAGCAGTCGTTCTTGGAAAATACCGTTAATTAGGGCATATATCTCCCCCAAGGGTTCTGTATGCATTTGAGAATAGGCAACCAAGCCATGATCTGTCTCATGTCAATTTTTACGTAATGTAAAGGTAGTATAAAAGATACAAGGGTTAAACGTGTATAAGCCCTTTTTTAGAGAATGCACTGTTGTTTCTAAGAAATCGGATTTAACTTTAATTAACTAAGCAATGAGACAAGTTTCAACCTCATATCAATAGTTTGGGACATTGATGATTGCTAGCGCTGGTGTTATATCTGTGCTTAAAGTGTACAAATTCAAAGAATTTTAGGGGAAAGTAATGTTATTAAAGTAAATGGTTGTGCTTATCAGCGATGGTATATACTCAGAAATAACTCGCAGCCTAAATATATGACTTCGATCATTATTATTAAAAAAAAAAGGGGGGGGGGTTTAATCCTACTGGATACTATTGCACAAGATATGTTACAGCTCTTACTATACTGAACTCTCGAGAAGCTCTTTGCTCACGGTAGACGCAACTAGTTATTATTATCTACCTCTGGAGGTTGAGAATGTGTGCTCTATGTAGAGGACCTTCAAGTTTGAAAGATATTAGATAGCTTACTTGCGCTATCTGTCAATTGAAGAGAAACGCAGGTCTGTCATCAGATGGGAATACGTAAATCGGCTTTAAAACACACGCTTACTATTTACATTCAAGTGCATGTAGAATTAAAGGTCAAAGGGGCTATTGTTTTCACCGTCTGAAGACGAATGTAGATAAGAAAATCCTTTATTAACACACTATGAGTGCACAAAAAGGAAAAGCCGGGTTACCGGGAATGAGGAGAGTATTAAAGGCTAGATTCATATGCTCAAAAGGTTATTATATGCTGTTTTTTTTTATTACATAAGTATACAAGATTTCTAATCGTGTTACGAAAAACATGTGTTTCTATCAAGTAATTTAAACATGTCAATTTTTTACATATTGGGCTTTTGTGCACAGAACGCCCACATCTTTACTCTCCATCCAGCTTGTGTTATTCCTTCAATATAGTCATCGATCACCTTATCATATGTATCTGGTCCTCCTTTAAATCGATTAGCTAACATAGGTCTTAATGATAACATGGCGTTTTTCCAATTGATTAACATTTCTTTTGCGATAGCATTTAGCGGCATGCCTAAATAAAGCAAGACATGAGTTGGCGTGTTTATGTATGTTATGTAATCTTACTATAATCCAAGTATTTTATATTTGTTTCCATCACATTAAAGTTGCTTTGTATTAACAAGTCGTTCAATTTCTCTCCGATCCAAGGATCTTGGTGATTTTCTAGCATAGCGTTATGAACTAAATATGATAAACAGTAAGTGAATGGTTTTGGCGTATCACAATAACATCATAATTATTACATTCTGTATTAAAATGCTCGACCACTTGAACATTCGTTTTTTCCTAAAAAAAAAAAAAATCGAACGACATTTAGCAAAATAATAGGCATGTTATAAAAGTCTTAATATTTTACAGTAAAATCCGATTCCATGACTTGGACAAGTCCGCCTGGTTTGAGTACCCGATGTATCTCTTTAAGAACAAAAGGCCATTCATTTTCACGAAAGGCAATGATCATTAATCGCATATGCACAAAATCAAATGTATTATCTGGGTAAGGTAAGCCGTTAAGCACATTATATAGTTCAAATTTAACATTTTCTGGTCGAATTGTTGTGGGGAACATATCTGACATGTCAGCGCCAATGATATTGTATTCAGGGTAATCAATAGCCATTTCCTATTAAGCTTTTAAATATCTTATTATTGATGGGGTTAATTTATCATGTACCATCACCCAAGAACCGGATCCACAGCCAAGGTCAAGCACTTTCGCATCAGAAGGTAACGTGTTCTCCACAGATTTTAATATATTTCTATAAAAAGTGCGTTAAACGAAAAAAAAAAAAAAATGGTGCTGGAAGATTGTGTCGCTTACCCACTATAGAGAGCTTTTAAAGAAAAGTGTTGCTATTATAGTATCATTAATTGGATTTGTTTTTAATAAAAAGTGATTCCATTTACTGAATTTAATCTGTCTTGTTCTAATTCATCTCTAGGCAAGGCATATGCGCTTTGTTCAGCATGATATTGTCTACCGCTGATAACGATAGAATTTAATGAATGTGGCTTGGATAATTGCTGCTTTAAACTATCTCTTCTTTTTTCGTGGCCTGAGGTATGCTGGGAAGATATTTGTCGAGAATGTCTTACTCCCATCTTTAAAAGAAGAGTAAAGAGGAAAGGAAGAAGAAGAAAAATAATGTTATTTTTTTTTTTTTATTATAGCAAAATGCTTTTTTTCATTTGGTGTTTAATTAATTTAAAGTTTAGTAATACGTTCTACAACTACAACTTTTCAACACTTCAGTGTGTGAGTTGAGTGATTTGATTACAACAATAAAAAAAATATAATGCAGCTCAAATAAAAAAAAAAAAGTTGCGTTGATTAAATGACAGGGAAGGCAAGTCAGTAAACAGTAACCATAGAAACAATAGAATGACAAAATTTCGTTTTCTTAACAAATGAGTTGAGTGTGAATTCGGCTGCTATAGAAGACATGCTTCCATCTCAGTTCTGAGAAACACAAAAAAAAGGGGAGGGGTTCTTCCTAAAAGAGGTGAAATTATTATTATATGTGAAGCTCAGTTAATTAAGTAAAAAATAGCAATAAAAAAAAGATAGGCTTCTAGTATCTTGCAAATGTACATGAAGGTTCTCTCTGTCGATCTGACAGGCTGTTGTTAGTTTAATACATGTATGATTTAATATACGTTATCTGCTTGCATTGAAATGTCACACGGTCACAAAATAAGCAGACATTAAAGTTTTGTGCATTAGTCCCATGTTTTATTGATTTGATGCAATATGAATGTTAATGATAAGAAGCGAGTAAACGGAATAGATTCATACAGATGTATTAATTATAATATACCTTAGTAAAGTGAGGGTCCATGAGATGCTAAGTCATATTTTTATTGTTCCATTCAAATAAAGTACATATGACTCTAAAAATAAAACAACGACAACCATTTTTTTTTTTTTTGGAATGAATGACTAACCTCTTCTATATCTACATGCATTTGGGGAATCGACTAAAAAAGGGTGTTTTTCTTTTTGTATGTAACGTTTCAGAAGACGCTAAAAATAGGAATAACAGACTGTCAATTAAACCTATTGCAAGACGGTATTAAACTGAGCTAAAAGATTTTATGATCAATGCAGATATCCTATAATATCTAGGATGGCTATCCTTTCCTTTCTTTCCTGGAACCTTAAAAAAATATTTGTGACTACTATGTGTCACTACTTTTTGTTCACATGAGTGAAATACACATCTAGATTACCTGTTTAAGACACTGCATATTCACAACCACTTATCGGGTGCATGTATTTTGTTTTTGCTTTTGAACCTTATCTTCAACTATTGCTAACCTTCATGAACAATGAAAACAGGTTTAGGAGGTGCATTGTTACTGTAAAAAGTGTGACCAAGTAGTACAATGAGGCTTAAGAAGGGCATTTAATCATGCTGTATTCCACGGCTGTTGGCCTATACAACGAGCTAATCTACACATAGAATAGCTCCTTTAAACAATTGTTAAATTCACATTTATACTATCAATCACGTGCCAAGTTATGTATAAAATGTTGTGGGTTTGAAAACAATGAACGTATCTTTTCGTTTATATTGTGTAGTTATAATACTAGAAGAAGTTCCTTATAAAGAATTTTTGCTAATAACAGAGAGCTATGGTACTTATAAGACAGTGCCTCCTTTCAGCGTGTCTAGCGTTTTCCCTTGTAAACTTTCAAAATAGTTTGCAAGTGCAAACAAAAAAAATATCTTCATGTTCTTTGCCAAGACTCCTATAAGGTGTACTACAACACCTTTGACTTGGGTCTTATTTATACTTGCAAGTAAAGGTGCACTAGCCAAGATTTTCAGGTCTTGGATATCGTGATTTTGTTGGTTCTCTTAATTTTCGAGGAGTTGAGAAATCGGAATTCTCACCCTGCTTGTCTCTAGTCAATGGTAACCACCCAATTATGCCTTTTAATTTGACTGGTTTATTGTAAATGATCGCTGATTATTATAGACCATCCAATAAGAAACTGTGATTTTCCCGGTTTTTTGATTTTATTTTTAGTTTTTAAGTTTTAAAAAAACAGGGACAGCCAGTCCAATTATTGTTTATTTATAGACAAACAATTGTTCCGAACTACGTATAAAAATACCCTTTGTTTTTTTTTTTTTTTTATTAGTCTTTCTTTTTCTTTTATATGATAGAATTACAGCCACTAATACATAAACATCAAAAGAAGAAAATATGGCGAAAACCACTGCCAAAAAACTGTCCTAGTTTTGAATTTCTGATTTCAAAAAAGACCCCCTCTTCACCAGATACATATTTGAATGAAAAAACTCAAATACCAACAAGATCTGATAGTAAACATTATCAAAATATACCTCACTTAACAGCAGAATTAGACC
Organism: Mucor indicus B7402; assembly: GCA_000697295.1. NCBI lineage: Eukaryota > Fungi > Mucoromycota > Mucoromycetes > Mucorales > Mucoraceae > Mucor > Mucor indicus. The sequence continues at coordinate 5,061 of JNEK01002875.1, forward strand.
GTGTCTGCAACAACAAAAAGACCATCTTGTTAACAAAAGCACTAAGTCAACGTCAAAAGTTACTTTGAATAAATTTATTCTTGTTGCATGTAATATACCATATCCAAACAAGGCACTTTCCCATTAGGCAATGTACCAATAGGACATGAATTCCAGTTTTCATATAAATACCATGAAGGATTTTCATCTATATCCATTCTATCATCGGCATGGCTGTGAACTGAAGTAGTCGACTTGGGCTCAGATTTCATATGTACAAGTTGAGCTTCCATTTCTGCTATCTCTTTATTTAACATTGTCTCGTCTTGTTTATTCAAAGGCACGCTATTCTTCTTGTCATTGATATATTTCATTAACATTCTATCAATGTATCTTATGAATGGTTTGATTTCAGCACCAAGCTCCTCGTCAACCGTTGAAATAGACTGTAATATTAACCTTGTACTAATTAACATTAGGTTAACTACTAACTATCTACCATGTATAATATTAAACTTACTAGTAATTTGGTGTTCGTAATGCCCCTTCTAATATGTCATCGATGGTTATATTCCCTAATGTACGATTTGATGGAGTTTCTTTAAATTCTTCTACAAAATGTCTAATCCAGCATGCTATATATCACACGCATTAAGCATATATGGCTCACTTTACTGGTAATTCACTTACTCAACGTCAATAAATAGCTAGGCGCTTTAGTAGCATCGTTTTCGTCCTTAGTTGCAAAAACTGAATAGGGATCAAGTAAGGCTTGATTTACTTCAAAGTCTATTTTGATTACAACCGTTTAATACAAAATCCACACTACTCATAACCGAAATAATTACCATAATTAATATCCAATTTCGATATCATCCTTTTAATCAATTGTTGGCTAAAACTTTCAAAGCCGTCATCTAAACCTTGAATCAAGGGTGTCCAAAGTTCGATTAAACCCTTGGATATTGCCATATTTTCTGCGGATGCTCTCTTCTTTTTTCCTGTGGGCACTAATCCACCCACGCCCAGTAGCAATGGAATGACATCTTGCGTAATAATTTCTTCATCAATAATACTAACTAGTGACTCGATGCAATTCACATAGGCTGTTGGATTTGCTTTCTTTCCACCTGCATATTTCTCTTTCATATATGTTTTTCGGCATTCCTTGTATTCGTTCAATTTCGCTCTCACCTCTTTGTTCTCTGCTAGTGCCTGCTTTTGTTCGTTATTTTTGAGGTTATGAATCCAGTAATTGTGATAAAGCCAATCAACAGCTTGAAGAGCACCTTCTTTCAATACCATTAAACTGGGTAAGCGTTCGTGGGTGCTTTCATGACGCAAGTCGACAAACCATGGAGGTAAGCCCAGTGTTCGTGCAATAGACTGAATAGAGCGTGCAAATTTGCCCTTCTGTTGGCGATCGACAAGCCCATTAACGAGTCGAATAATAGCCATAGCGTACATGAGACGCAACTCTTTATGTGATAGTAAATGTCCACTTTGCTCGTGGCGAATGATAATCTCAATAAAAATAGCTGTCATTTCTACTGAAGAAGGAATTTCGCCTCGACTCGACCATGCTTGAACCTAATTGTTTCAATAATTAAAAAAAAAAAAAAAGAAAAGTCTGCTTATAATTATCTTTTACTCTGTCAATACCAAGCTTCACTTGGTCCAGTTGGGTCTTTCTATCAGAGAATAACCAGTTATATACAGTCTCAAACTCTTCATAGTTTGTCCATGGTACAACACGAGTTTTTGACATTGCCAAGAAACAACTTGCAAAAAAAAAAAAAAAAGGGATGGTAAAAAAAAAAAAAAAGGGTACAGCAACAAGCCACAAAACGTCGCATGTATACTTTTTTTTTTCTTGCAAATCTTATGCGTTTGTTTAACTTTAAAATAATAGAATGCCTAAACGTCAAACTGGTGAATCGAGTTCATTGCCTGAAACAAAACGTGTTAGAAAAGAGAGTCATGCGCCTGACTGTAATGACGCCTCATGTCAAGGTTGCGATGTAGGCGAAGTCGAGATCTCCTTTGTGCGTAAAGACAAGGACGGTAATCCTATTGAAACCGAACCCTCTGCTCAAGAATTACTAGCCATGGCCATTGATGAGGCCACTGTTGCTAGACAATCCAACAATGATGATGAAAACAACAATGATATGGCTCACCGTTTGTTCGACATGGCGATTGAAAAATACCAAAAAAGCGAACCAGAGAACAAGCTTGGCTATGCTACATGTCTTGTGGAACTAGGTAAAGCACTCGATGTCGAAGAAAGCATCAGCGAAGGACTTGAAATATTGCGTGGTGAAAAAAAAAAGAACAACAACGAGGTCTTTTGGCCCTTGGCTGATGCCGCCATTGCTCTTGCAAGTGCAAAACGCAAAGCACAAGACGCTTACTTTGAACAGCAACAACAGGAATTGGAAGGCAGCGATGGTGAAGTAACGGACGAAGTCGCATTTGGTGAGCTGCTAGAAAAACAACGGGTCTCAAAAATTGAAGCCAAGTTATATAAAGAAGCCATTGAAGCCGCGAACAAAGCTTCGTTTGATAATGTGAAGGAAGTACAGGCTGTCTTGCATGAATTTAGAGCCTACGGTCAACTTTTAGTACAGCCTTTTCATAAGGACGATTCAAATATTGTATTGAATGCAACAATTCAATTGGTTCAAAAGGTCCCTAACTATGAAACAAATGACGAGTTGTTGACTTTGTGGGCTGTCTGTTTGTTGCATCAGGAAAAATTTGAAGAAGAAGAGTCCAAGAAGTTAGATATTATGAAGAAGGCTGAAGATATGTTGCTGAAATCAGACAAACTATATCAAGAGAAACATAAAAAAGAGAATCCATGGGTTTGGGAGATGGTAACTGCTGCAAACATTAAATGCATAGCTGTAGTTTAAATAACCTTTTCTATAGCTTGCTATGCTTAGAATCAACCAATCTAATTTAGCTGAAGATGAAGACCAAGCGTTAGACTTGTATGATGAAGCTATTCAGTATTTCAAAAAGGCATCCACTTTAGATCCAGGTAAAAATTAAATTACGGTAGTTGTATTTGTCTAATATTTGCATGTAGATAATGCTAAACTTGCAGAGATGGTTAAAGTGCTTGATGCTTATCAAGAACAAGAGGCTGAATAAGCTATATAATAAAAAGAAACTTGCACAGCAGTTTAAATCTAAAAGCCTTCAACCCTTTTATGTCATTAATTATCAAAGAGAACTGTTACTTTCTTCATATTGAAACGCAGTCATTGTTTACTATATAAATTGAGGTAAACAGAGAGCGTAGCTGTTGCTTAGCAAAAGCGCATGCACTAGGTAGAATAGAAAGTAATTAGGCTCGTTTTTTTCTTTCTCATTAAAGATAAAATGAGTAACGGGTCACTCTCCTATGAAATACACCCGTCTTGGTAAAGCTAGGGAAAAGAACTCAAAAGAAAAGGTGTTATAAGAAACCCTGTTGTCGTTGCTACTAATGCAAATGGCCCTGTTTATGCCACTGATTATGGACAGTATGGAGAGAAACCTAAGTATGAGTTGATAGGTGCTTTGCAGATTTAACTTACTGAGGAGGATAAGTACCTTGAAGAACCATATACTCTTGCCTTCCCATTTAAAAATAGTCTATCAGGCATGAAAAATACAAAATATAAAGGAAATAAACCATAATGGTATGCTATGTCAATATCTAAACTATATTTTATTTTTGAAAGGCTCTTTTTACAGTTCCATTGCGCTGATTGGTCTAGAATCCGTCATGCTTTGTGACCTACTTGTATCCATGTCAACATTACTAGATGCTGTTTCCATGACATCAGGTGTCGGACTCGCTGTATCCATTTCACTTTGATTTGGGGTTGTGTCGACACTCATTTCATCAGCTGTCATTTTATTTAATCGGCTACTCCATCTTGTGGGTGCTGGTCTTACAGGGGAAGGAGGTTTGCTTTTTTCTTCTGTGTCTTCTTCCTCATATTCATCACTATCATCGTCTATACCATCATACACATCGTCATAGTTGTATTGAACTCTTTTCGATCTCTCCCCTCTTGATCTCAATTGTGTTTTCGTGATGGATACTTCCACTGGGATAAGTTTTCGAAGTTCTGCACGTTCTTTACGCATTCGCTTTTGGACTTCTTTATCTGCTAAATCATAAAGCTCCTCAGTTATTACTTTAATCAATGCTTTTTCATATCTGCTGGAAGGAGATAGTGTTGCAACTAGAGATTCTAAATCTTGGCGATTCCTGCAGACTGTCTCCCAATCGAGTGTCGATTTACTCTGTGTTCGCCAAACCCAACAAGACTCTAATATAATAGGCGTCAAAAAAAATTTTTTTAGATAGGCGTAGTCATCGTATTATTACCTCCAAATTGCCAATAGGTTCTTTTTTTACTGTCCATACCTAGCGGATAAGATTTGATGGGGTTGATCTGGTTTCTGGTTGTATTGTTATTATTGATATCTATTATAGACTTAACTGCTTGACTATCTTGTAATTGCCACTCTACTAAAGAGTGCAATAAATACAACTAATGTCATAGTAGCGTGTTTAGTAATTCGATTTTGAGAAATATCATGTCTTGTAACCTACCTTCATTTCTACAGGAAGAGTGTTGAAATTTTCTTTTATCAGAGGATTCACCTCCAAGTCAATTTCAAAAGACTTCATTTTTTCAGTAACTAGTTGTTGAAACGAATTCTTGAAAGATCTACATTACGATGATTATGATGATGAATCAACGTGTTGTAATTTTATGATATTTACTCTATAGGGTTTTTACGATTCAGCGTGTTTCCAAGCGAGGCGCAAATGATCTTGTGAATCAAGTCGCTAGACTCTTTTTGTAATTCTTCTTCTAAATCCTGTCATCATCGATGAAGTGTTAATACATTGCGATCTATATTTGGCAATATCCTTGTGTTTACTTGAGGTGTAAAGTCTGGAAGCTTATAAAAGGAAGAAACTTTATCTTTCTGAGGATTAAAAGTGCAAGCAAAGGCGTATATAAAAGCAATTTCCCATTGCTGAAAAGGCGTAAAAGTGTGTGATTTGTTTTCATCCATCTTGAAATATCGTAAAAAACGAAGAAAAGACAGACTTCAAAAAAAAAAAAATTTACTAGAGTATGTGATGATTTTTTATTATGAAATTTGGTATGCGTCTGATCGTCCTTATTAATAAGTTGAGTTTTACTCTTGTCTAGGCTTAGCTCTAACTAATTGAGACCACCGAATTAGGCTTTAGTGAATAAGGAGCTCACCATATCTTCCTTTTAGGCTTCCTCTAGTATGAATTGTTGTCAGGGACGCATAGTTAGGTCAACGGCATTCAGAATAACCGATTCAATAGCAACAGAGCAATACTAGCTCTTGCACAACTAGTTGTTTGTGACTTTTAGGCAACGAGATGCGGATTTGACGTGGCCGGATGACTTGCAATGTTGCAAGGCATAAACACATACAAGACGAACTCAAGTCTCAATTCACTTGAGTCTGTCACACTGACTTCAGTTGCTCTTGCTACCTTAATTATGTAATCAAGTTGTACCTAGTTTTTAATAGCAGTCTTTTATGGTTTTTTTTTTTTTTTTTGGACATGCTGATCCGAATCTTTTAACGGCTCACATTTACAGAGTTCTGATTCTTTCTTTTGATACTATGGACATGATTTCTCGTTTAGGGCAAAAAGCTCATTAAATACTTAGCAGCCCTTACCTTTAGCATTTGAAATCAAACTGTTCTTCAAAGAATTGTGCCCACAGTTTTGTCGTCATGTCAATTCACACATGTATCATTTCTATGTAAAATGGGCTAAGCTCGTCTTTATAGCCCAAAACTGCTTCCTGGCGAAGTGCAAGACTTCGTTGAAGAATAAGAAAAAAAAGGACTCTTTTAATTTTATCAAAGAACAAGCAGATTTTAACCATTACTCTTTACATATTTGAATTATCACTTCATTGTATATAGTTATGTTCTAAACAAGTTAAAATAAAAGAACTTTATGCAATGCGCCATTATAGCATGAAAAGTGTTTCCCTGTAAGAATGAAAGCAATATATTTTGACATTATCCAACTTTCTTTTCAGGCGATTTACTTCGGCCTAATGTGAACAGAATGACACAACCAATAACAAGAATTGAGCCAATGCCTTTGAATTTTGTAAAGCCTATTTGCCATAGTGTTGTATTAGTAAACAAATGACAAGCTAAAAAAAAAAAAAGTCTACTTTACATTGAGCAGTATCCGTTTTGCAATACCAAGCGTCACTGATAATATATATTAAAACAGCTCTTAAGCCTTGTAGAATACCTGTAGCAACCTATTGATATGAATCAGTTAGTGCGTTTAAAGAAAAGTGTAAGTTTCGATAGTTTACACTCCCTGTACGGTCAATGAGTTCATAATAGTTCCAAGAATGACATGTATTTGATAAGGCAACCATGGTATACATTAGTAAGACGGTTTGTATAGTAGTTCCTTCTTTAATGTGTATTAATTCATCAAATCGAGGCAGGGTATATATACTGATCCATACAAGTGACATAAGTGCAGTGTAACAGCCTGAATAAAAGCAAACTCTAGCAGGCAACGGCGGTGGTTTAGTTTGCGACATAATATAATCAGAGTAAACATAAACACACGCTTATGTAGAATTAGTTTATATATTTGTAGCTATGGTTTTCCAAAAAAAAAAAAAAAAAAAAAAAAAAAAAATAAAAAAA